>CAIGRB010144088.1:32543-71616 GCA_903798255.1 Fraxinus quadrangulata
TCATTTGTCTTTCCTGTTGCTTTTTCCCACATTACTAGACAAATTTTAAGTTATCTAATTTCAAATTTCCTTTGCATATTATATATTCCTTTTTTTTTTCCTTTGCCCCCCTCTAAAGCACTCTGAAACATGTCTATATTTTGTTATCATTCCTTTTCTTTACTGTAATTGCAGGGAAAACCACTAGATTGGCAAGATTTTGTTGGGATTGTTACTCTTCTTTAAGTGTCATTGAAGAGAACAATGCTGGAAATGCAGCTGCACCTCTTATGGCTCGCCTTGCTCCAAAAGCCAAGGTATTGAAATATAGCTCTTTATAACTACATTTGATGTTAATAAATAATTCTCTAAACAAAGTGTTTTGTAATTTAAGAACTTCCATTTTGGAATTCAAACTGTTTAGTAATTTTCCATACTTATTTCAATTCAAATTATATAGGTTCTTCGAGATGGGAGATGGACTGAAGAAGATGCTACCATTCTCGTTCCTGGCGATGCAAAAGCTCGGAGATAAAATTCCAGCTGATACTCGTCTCCTCGAAGGCGATCCTTTAAAGATAGACCAGGTCCTTTTGTGATTCAATCTTCTATCGATTTTGACTCATTCTTAGTTTCTTTTGTTCTTGTTTTTCGTGTGGTTGAGTTTTGAAGTATAATCTAATTCCTGTTTTTGGCCATACTAAATTTTCTTCGTTGTACATATTAACATGTTCAAACCTATGTATCCAAGTATGACATGTAATATCCCTGATTTTTGCTTCATCTTACTATCACCAATGTAAGTACATTTTAACACATTTAATATAATCAAATGTAATTATCCTTCCTTCAAACATGTTTCTTTCTTCATTGAAATCCCACATAACCAAATTTCACCATTGTCACTCACACTGCATCACCCACTACACGTGCAAGGCACGTGCACCCACTAGTCTATAATGGAGACATAGATTTACTCAAAATTTATAAGAGCAGAGAGTTTTTGCCTAGCCGCCATTAGCATTGTGGAGAAGAAACACAGATTTGTGTTTAAATATAGGACTCGTGGAAGTCAAAATAGAAAGTTGCCTATTTATAAGATGACAGAGGTCATCAATCTTTAATATTGTAGCCCTTATGTGGTTAGCATTTTTTTGACACATTCTTATCTTCGATCTTCTTCTATTTATTAGCCCATTTCATTTTTAACAACTGTTTTCGTCTATAAAGTCTGTTGGAAGGCAAAAATCAGTTCAATCCCCTTAATCTAATCCCTAATCCAATACAGTGTACTAAACGTATTTTTGGGTTTTGATACCCAATAAATTTCGGGTGATGATGTAAACGTTGGATTAAATTGTTACCAACAATCAAGTCTAAAAACTCAACCAGAAATTAATGTAGGCAGTTGGAAGTAACTTAAATAATTAATGTTGTTTATACCCCATTTATATTACTTTTTGGGTGGTTTTGAATCTTTGACCATTTAACTTCTTTTATTAGTCTAATTAAAGTCTAACATAGCCTATATATATTGTGTTTTTACCCTACCATTTTTGTGAGTGATTTGCGTGAAAAGAGAAGAAAGAAATCGTGCGAAGAAGAGAGAAAATTGGCAGCCCCTTTAGGAGAAAAAAACGTGTGGCTTCCATTTGTATTTTGGTCTTGTTTCTTGCATTCTTTCATTGTTTTTCTTCTTGCATTTGTAGCTACAAATCATCAACATTATCTTATCCTTTGTGGTTGAGATTGAGAAGCAATTGAGGTGAATATATTGATTGTGGGTTGGAGCCATGGAGATTGGTTGTTTGGTAGAGAAAGGTAACGTAAAATTGAGCCCGAAAAATATCGTTTTGACAACCCTTGGAGCAAGCTTACACGACAATTGGTATCGAAGATTCAAAATGGTGGATTTGGCTCGAAAAACTAACCAAAAACCTTTCAGAAAAGCGGCAGAAATGAAGCAGAAAAGCTGATCGAAAAACTGTGAAAAAATCGAACCTATATTCGTTCCGGCAGATCCAGAGACCTAGTGGTGAAATGAAGACCACCAGCGTGACATGTAGGTGGATGCGCTCCAGGGTAGCCGACGCATGAGGTCGACGGCGGCGCGTGGAACCACACGCAGAGAGTGTTGGCCACTTGTGGAGGCGCTTGAGAGGGAATCCGATGCGATTTCTTCTAACAGTTTGTTCCTGGCATTTTTCTTGACATTTTGGTGTTGTTAGTTTTCTGTTTCTGGTTATACAACGAAGTCTAGACGATTGTGTTATTCGCGTGTTCAGGATTCGATCTTGATTGATTAATTCCTACAATTGTTGGAGGCTTTAGGACGAATAGTGGTGATCTTAAAGTGATAAATTCGCATCTCTTAGTATTTACAGTTTCACATTGGTCCGCTTGGTATATTGGCTTATCCCAATTTAAATTTCAACATTAGCGCGTCATCGTTTGGGGTGATATTAAGATTGAGTTTACCGTGTGGGGTAACATTGCTTGTGATATAAATTTAGGAATTATTTGCTCTATTTGAAGTGTTGATTTTTTATTACTAGTTGATAATTACTTTTGTGATTTAACTGTTGTTTAGTCATTGTGTGAGAGTGCATTGGGTGAAAACTTGAATTTTTTTGATATATCTTCTTGTTACATTGATTATCCTGTTAGAACACATAGACTTGATCCGTTTGAACATTCACTTGATCTAAGATCGAGAATCTTACGAAATCCTGAAAATCTAGAATGGTATATTATTACCTTAGGATTACTTTGTGTGACATATTTGTGTATTTTTTGTTATTCTATTTTTCAAAATGTCTTCACGTTTTTAAGTTGGAATTTTCAATGAGAAAGAGAATTTTTCAATTTAACAACAAAAGATAAAGGGAATTTTGGTTCAACAAAAAATTTCAAAAGCTATGATGGCAAATTTTCTACAAATTTGACAGAAGCACAAAAGGTGAAATATGATAAATTTGCTTACACTTAAATTATTTTACATCTATCTGACACTGTTTTGAGAAAAAGTTGAAAAACATGATTCTACAAAAGAATTTAGCAAAAGTTGGAGGACTTATATTTGCTTAAGTTTACTCCTAATAAATTGTACTTACTTGAAAGATTTTTAAATTTTAAAATAGATCATTCAAAGGATCTTGATCGTAATCTTGATATTTTCCACAAACTTATTCAAGATATCGTTAACTGTGTTGAAAAAGTGTTTAATACGTATAAGGCCATTATTTTGCTGAATTCTATGCCTGGTTAGTATAGAGAGGTCAAGAATGTAATTAAGTATGATAGAGACACCTTAACACTCGAGAGATTGTCATAGATTTCCTTATGAGTAAAGAGATTGAGATTAAGGTTGAAAAATAAGATAAGAGAAATGGTGAGTTACATATGATGAGGAGTAAAATGAAGTTTAAGCAGATGAATTTGGGTAGAGCTCAAGACAATAGTGATTCGAGTAGTGACTCGAGTGATGATGGTGGCAAGAAGAAGGGTAAGAGATAGGACAAGTCCGGTGGTAATCGATGTTACAGCGGGGGTAAGTCTGAACACTTTGCGAGGGATTGTCCCAAAAAAATGATAAATATAATGATAAGATGAGAAACGAGGTGAATGTGGTTATAGGGTCGAGTGATGACCTTAGTGATGTTCATTGAGAATAATCTCAGTTACTGCATGTGCTTCTGTGTGTAATCCTTTCTGCATGTGTGTGATTGCTTAATTCTATTGCATGGTTATATGTGCATTTCAATGTGTTTGAAATGTACATTTGCTCATTTGAGAGCAATTTAATTACTTGATGTAATTGTTTGCATCCATAGTGGGTTAAGATGTATTAGCAGTGTGTTGTATGTCTATTGGTGAGATAGAGTATAGATGCATAGGGTTACATTGGTGGTTTGTATCGAAGATGTGGAGTGTGACATTTGGATCACGAGTGAAGATATGATTAAATGTTGGAATCATTTATCTGTAAAGAGACCTTGATCAGTGGAGTGTGAGAGAGACATTTTTATCACTTCTGTTACGTAAAGACCCATTATCCACTTAGATTGTGAGAAGTAATGTAGTGATAGAGTATTATCCCAATGACTTAGGATCTATAGAGGTCTACCAGTTGGATATGAGTTGAGTGATCAATCTAGTGAGCTTAGTGGGTGATGAGGTGAGATATGTGTTCTCGAGGTATGAGCAATACGAAATGGGATATGATAAGTGTGATAAGATGTTTTCATGTGATCATTTATACATTTGTTGCATATGGGTTTTGACCGTTTGCTTGATTAACTTAGTGTTAATATGTTGTTTTATGTGAACATATTTTTGGAAAAAAAAATACGTGTATTATCCTATGTTATATCTCCATCGCATGATTATTTGTTCTTGATTGATTACTGTGATTATCTACTTCTACTTTGGTATTTGTTTGTGACCTAGCCCTGGTGAGTAAATGGAGCATGTATGGGTATGTGTTTCGGGTCCGAAACACGAGGTAAGGTCTATGGTACTAATTTTATTGATTGTCTTGATTATGTAAGCGTTAACTTTGTGTTTTGATTGCTTGAAGATTAATTGTGTATCAATGTGGAGATTTGTTGGGTTTTGAAACCCAATAACCCCGGGCGATGATGTAAATGTTGGATTAAATTATTTTCAAGAACCAAGTTTAAAGGCTCAACCCGAAACAACGTGGGCCGCTGGAAATAACTTAAATAATTAATGTTGCTCATGACCCCTTTTATATTACATCTTGGTTGACTTTGAATCTTGACCCATTTAACATCTTTCATTAGTCCAACTAAAGCCTAACTTAGCCTATATATATGGTGTTTTTACCCTGACCATTTTTGTGGATGATTTGTGTGAAAAGAGAAGAAGAAACCGTGTGAAGAAGAGAGAAAACCGGCAACCCCTTTTGGAGAAAAAAACGTATGGCTTTCCTTTGTATTTTGGTCTCGTTTCTTGCTTTCTTTTATTATTTTTCTTCTTGCATTTGTGGCTATAAATCATCACCACTATTTTGTCATTTGTGTGTGAGATTGAGGAGCAATCGAGGTGAATATATTGGTTGTGGATTGGAGCCGTGGAAATTGGTTGTTGGTAGAGAAATGTAACGTGAAACTGAGCTCGAAAAACATCGTTTTGACGACCCTTGGAGCAAGCCCCCTCGACACGCACCCTAAATATTACTACTTTTTAATCACAATATGCAAGAATTAAAAAAAACTTAACAAATTATATGAAGGATCCGTTTAACATGACTTTTGAGAAATCAAAATGATCTTTTGAGATCACTTATCATAATAATCTACAATCAATTGCCACGTGATTCATGTAGAACTCACCATGGCGACATCGCTGTAAACTGCCAGTGAGTACCGCAAGGGAGTTTGCGAATAACAAATTACGCGGCCCAATTCGACTAAGGCTTGTAAGACCCGAACCCGGCGTGTGCCACGTAAATAGTTATAATGCCACCAACCTTAATCCTAATTCCACTCTCGTGTCCAACCATGTAAAGAGAAAGTAGTACAATCGAACTTAATTCAAGTTTGGGGAAATTCCTCCACAGCTCTCGACAAATCAATGGTATTAAAAAGAAAAAGAATCTAAATATGTCTTCTCCTATTTTGAACTCTTTCGCTTTAGTGGCTTAATTTGTCCTAGTTGTTCAATGCTAAGGGACGCGTTGTCCTAATTTTCTGTTTCCAGAAACAAAATTTACGGTAGTGATGGTCAATCCTGAGGAATTGACAAGTCACACGAGCAACGCTGAAAAGTGGATCTATGGAGACAAGTAATAACATTTTCGTTTTCATTTTTTGTCATTTCTTTTAAAATGTGACAAAATTGGAAAAATTGGGACTAAATATGCAATTTATCTTTAAAAGAAAGTGTATTTAAGCTCAAAACTATCAGTTATTTTGGATAAAATCCATTCAAAAAGACATTGTGTCAAGAACAAAAGGTTTGTTGTTCCTTTTTTCTTTAATTTGAAATCCTCCAAAAGTCTTAAAACATGGAGTTTTGAACACCGAAGTAGTATTTACAATTCTTTTAAAAAAATTTATCTGTTCTTTAACATCTTTAGAACTCATCTTATCTTATGCTTGAATATTGTTATATTATTAAGATTAGACTACACAATTTAATGGTATTCTGCATAATTGAGTTCAAGTCAAGTCGAGCTCGTCGATAGGCGAGTCGCCCATCTAACATTCCTACCATTAGGACACGTGCTGGGTGGATTTGATAAAGGGGGTACTGCTAGTAAGTGTGTAGGAGTCCTAGTTAATACCAAAATGTAGATTTAAAACTGATAAATTAATAAAATCAAATTGTGGGCTCTCATGAATTAATCAAAATATCAGGTTGAAACTACAATTTTTTCTTGGAAGCGAAGTAAAACAAGATAACTTTCAACTGACCATAAAAGGGCATTAAAAATGCACCAGCCGGGAATCGAACCCGGGTCTGTACCGTGGCAGGGTACTATTCTACCACTAGACCACTGGTGCTAGACGTTTACTGGATTTGGAAGTTTATTATCCATAGTTAAATTAACGTTAAACTAAACATAATTATTCTACTATTTAAATGAGTAACTTGCTTATTTCTTTATTTATTTTAAAATTTACTCTTTTTACTTATTAATTAAAATTTTTAAGACAGAAACATTGACCTTAATTTACTTGTAAGCGAACTTTTTATGCATGCTCGATTCAAATTTTAAGGGATTTTCATACGAATGCCGCTTCTTCTGCTACCAAATGACGATTTTATAAATAGAGGGAAAAATTTCAGTCACGATACTGAATATTTCATTTGTTCCACTCACGGTATCAAACCATTAAAAAATTCGCACCTAAAGCCTGAATAAATGGAAACCTTTAATTTGACCGTTAATTGACTCAAAAAATTGATTTTGACTAATTTTAAAATGAGTAAAATAATAATTTTGAATTAAAATAAAACGAAAACAAAGTATCAAAAAACCAAACCCAAAATCTCCCCATTCCCCACCCCAGAACCAACACTAAAATACAACAGCACCACCAGCCAAAAGCTCCGCTACTCCACCCCATTAATAGCAGCCAAAGCATAGTTGAAATTTTGTAGTTGAAAGGCTATTGAGATGTTGGAAGAGTTGCGAATTGCGACGGATGAAATAATTGCTAGAAGATTGCCATTCATTTTCACATTTTTGTTCGGTTTCAGAAATTGAATTGGAAATTGGAAATTGGAGATGGTGATGATGGGCGATTGCGTGATGGAAATTTTGACACGGGAGTTTTGGAGTTTCTTGATGGATTTGATAATGGTGGTGGAAATTTTGATGAGTTTCTGCTTATGTGTTGGCGTTGGGTGGTGTCGGTGGTGTGGCCAGATTTCCCTTAGGTTTCTCTTGGATAAATTTTTGGGTTTTTCTTTAATTTCAATTAAGTTTCATTTTCTACACGAATTTCTTGAGAAGTAGACTCCATTAATAGCTGATTTTTCATTTCTTGGGCTTTTTTTATGCATACTCTATGAAACTTAAGGACAGTAACAATTATTTTCTTACTTCAACCATATTTAAAATCCTCTCTTGATAAGGTGTGTTGGTATAGAGTTTTCTTCTCACTTTTTTTTTTAAAGCTTCTCACTGAATCTTTCACCATTTTTAGCTGAAAATTGCGTGATGGAAATTTTGACACAGGAGTTTTGGAGTTTCTTGATGGATTTGATAATGGTGGTGGAAATTTTGATGAGTTTCTGCTTATGTGTTGGCGTTGGGTGGTGTCGGTGGTATGGCCAGATTTCCCTTAGGTTTCTATTGGATAAATTTTTGGGTTTTTCTTGAATTTCAATTAAGTTTCATTTTCTACACAAATTTCTTGAGAAGTAGACTCCATTAATAGCTATTTTTCATTTCTTGGGCTTTTTTTATGCATACTCTATGAAACTTAAGGACAGTAACAATTATTTTCTTACTTCAGCCATATTTAAAATCCTCTCTTGATAAGGTGTGTTGGTATGAAGTTTTCTTCTCACTTTTTTTTTTAAAGCTTTCAACTGAATCTTTCACCATTTTTAGCTGAATTTTGATTGCTACAATAACTGACTTCCTACATCTGAATTCTGAATCTGAACTGTACAAGAACCATCGACATTGGTGTTATCGACGATCGTGCCTACGTTAGATAGCTGCAGCGGTAACTGATTTTCATTGGTGGGGGTAGGGTGTGGGGGTGGATAACTTTTTGATTTTTTTTTAAATTTTAATTCAAAATTATTATTTTACCCTTTTAAAAATTGGTCAAAGACAATTTTTTGAATCAATTAACGGTCAAACTAACAGTTTTCATTCATTCGGACTTCAACTGCAATTTTTTTAAAAAAATTGGTACTGTGGATGACACAAATGAAAGATTTAGACAATATCTGCAACTAAATGAAAATTTTGATACTGCAGCTACAATTTTCCCTAAATAAAATGAGGCGAAGGAAGCCACACATAATCAACTTGTCTCCATGCTAAACAATCTACAAGAATCTTAGATGTCGGGTAGTAGAGAGCCCGCGTATCAAAATAGTCCCTACTTTCAATAAAATCACTTATGAGTAAAAATTAATGTGTTTGAGTAATAATAATAATTTCTTTTAGTAAAAGTTAATAAATAGTAAGTTACTTATTTAATCGTTAGATAATAGTTACTTTTAAAGTAGATAAATAAAACAAAATAATCAAAAACTACAATATTTTTTTCTCAGTCTGTTATCAAGAAAAAAAAACTACAATAATTTGTTTTTAAAAAAAAATTATCACAATTTGTTCTCAAATAATTGAAAAACGTATATATAAAATTAAAATAATAATTACATAATAACTGGTACACAGCTCAGTGGAAAAGCATTTGACTGTGCAGATCGAGAGGTCACTGGTTCGAAACCGGTTGGGCCCTTTTTCCATTTATCATTTTATCTTTCACATAAAAATTCATTTGTCATTACCATTTTTTTTTCCTTACAAAGAAAATAAATACATACTAATTAATAATCCAAAAATAAAAATCAAATACGCATTAAGACAATGAATCAAATAATTAATTAGCTAGCTGTTATGATATGCCAAAATCTGGAGAAGAAATATTTGGCTAAGCAGTGAGGTGAAAAATTCTAAATGGTGGGACAGCAGATACAATGACTCCTTCAAAAACATCTATGTTTAAGTCCACATCTAGTATTGATGCTAAAATGAACTAAAGCTGAGTGATAGTTTTAAAGTAATGCTAACAGCAATTCAAACTCGAGATGAGATGATAGTAATCGAGCATCGAAACTAAAATAACGAAAAACAGTAACTCCAAAGAAATGCAGGTCAACAATTAGTAGTAAAGGTTTAGGCATGATACAGTAAGGCATACCATTGAGCATCATGAAGGAGATCGTTTATATATAATGATTGCAATACATATCACATAATAAAAAACCAGATGAAGGGTAAGATTCAAAAGAGCAGTTTCGAAACCTCAAAAAATAGAGCCAAAAGAAGGTTTCAATATTCTAAAAGGATCGATTTTCCAAACATGTCTAGAATCAACTGGGCTGCTACATTCAAGTTTCACCAAGATTCCATTTTCTTGATGGCCTTCTCTATTGCAGGTACATTTTTCTTGAAGGATGACCACTGATCGACTGTCAGGCTTATTCCTGCAAGACAGGATCTCATTTTCATGAAGAGGTAAAGAGGTTCTCAATATTCATGCTCTCTATCTTCTTCAATCTTCAGAAATAGAAGACTGTGTAATGACATTGTAGGATCCATAATTTTATGTACTATACTAGTAAACTAGATAGATGGATTACACAGATATTCTCGTATTGTGATCAGACTAAGTACATCTGTGATTTCTTTGTGGGTTGGCTCTACCAAAGGTATACAACAATGCCAAGGCTATTGTGACTTCGTCGTTTTTATTGTATAATATCAAAAGGGGAAAAACATCTTATCTGTAGGCTCAATATTATACTCCTTTCCAGAAACAACCATCTTGTTTCAACTTTTTGTAGAAATAACCCCACTCACAACAATTCACAAAACTCTTACAAAACCAATCATGTTCACGTAAATCCACAAATGTTCTTATTACCAAAAAGCTTAGAATAAAGGATTCACCAGGAAACTAACATGTAAAGTAATTCAGAAATTTATTGTAGTAAAAGCAATCAAATGAAACAATTACCTTTAGCTGTTGGAAGCTCTTTGTCATCCCTCTTGTAATACTCCCTAATCGATACCAAAGTTTTCCCTCTAAAATCGGATATTGTCACCCTTCTCTTATCAGATAACTATACCAAAATATAAAAGAAAAACACATCGGTAATCAATAAGAAACTCGAGAAAAAAGGAAATGTAAGAAGAAAATAGGTTCACACACCATTCTTGGGAATCCAGAATTACCAAAAATACTTGGAGTCTAATGCCTATTGCAATCAAGTAGCATCTCATTCGAATTTATGTTCTAAGAAGTTAATATATACATTAAGGTAGCATTTGCCGGATTTCACCCTTTAGAATGGAAAAACCGAATCAAGTTCAAGTTGAATATCCAATTTCAATGGCTGCCTTCAGTTCCGTGCAAATAAACAAAGTTGTGCATTTGTCAATAAGATTAAATCCAAGAAAACCAAAGACAGAGTCTAAATAAATATCATCATAAACCAAGAGCTTAGGGTTCATATCCAACGAAACCCCCAAAAGTTCAAAATTATAAATGCAGACAAGATAAACCAGAAACTCAAACCCAAAGCTTAAACTACCTCAAAGCAACTAAGTGAAGAATCAGCAATTCAGCATTAATCATCTACTAATAAATATGTAAAATTACTAAAACTGCATCAAATTCTCAATACATGAGTAGCATTTCTGGCTTATCAATCAATAATATACACAGAATCGAAGAGGGAATAAAAATTAATATAGTAAAAACTCACTCGGCAAATAATCAGGCCACCCTCATCATCATACTCTTTTCCGCCTCTTTTTCTATTATTGTCTTCTTCCTCTTCCTCTTCCTGTTCCTGTTCCTCTTCCTTCTCCTCTTCTTCTTCCTGTTGTTCTGCTTTAGCCTGTTGTTCCTGAAGGTACGACTCCACTACCTGCCTAACGAACTTCTTCCAAGTCGGGTACGACAGATCGATTCGCAGCTTCTCGGATGCAGACTTTCGGATCTTGTACTCCGTTGTTTCTTCCATATTTGAATTGTTCAAAATTTCCAACACCGTTTCCTCGACTCTGTGTTGGGTTTCTGCATCCATTTTTCAAGTTTTTTGCTCTCTGTTCTTCGATTTTTCTGGGTTTCGGCAGAGAGAATCTTGAATGCAGAGAAAAGTAGTTTATATTACCAATACTCTTCATCTCGGTCGATTTGCAATTTGTAGTTCGATTTGTACCTTTCGTTCCCTTTTAAAAAAAACAATGAACACATTTGGTTTCTATGTCGACTTGGACACTGTTTGAAACCCATTTTATTTCCTGTTCTTCATTTCAACCATATATTTTATCAATAAAATAATATTACACGTAAGTTTAAAAATTATCCTTACTTTTTAACAACACAATTTTCCATCAATCACTATTCTAAAAAAAAAATTTCACCCAAAATGGGTGTCAAACAAGGGCGTCACTAGTTACCCTAATATGTCATGTAATATATTTTTATTTGAATTTAGTCTAATCAATTAATTACTCACTTGGTAATGTCTAACATCGGAAAAGAACGACTTAATTCGCTCTTATTATTCACATTTTATAAACTGTTTAAAAATAATCACGTACGTTCTTCTCACACTCAAAGTATAGCAAAGATTCAAAGTATAGTGAATAAATGAGTCAATGTTATTGAAGGTAATGATTCATGTCCGAAAAGACTCCATACTGGCATATTTGACATATGATGAACCTATATACATCAAATGATCTGCTCGGGGTGGGAAAAAGAGTATCGATCTCCTTCTTCAGCCTATGCATCTTGTCCAATGACGAGTTTAGTATTCGCCCTTTCATGTCGCTTGCTTTCGATTCCACGTGTGGAAGGTTACTTTGTTTAGCTAGCAAGCATAGAAAAGAACCCCACCCCACCCCACCCCAACTCGAAATTGACTATTAATGCTAATACATTAGTTCTAACTCGAAACCTACCCCTAGTTGTCTCAAAGTTAGCTACTCGACATGAATAGCTTGGGCGATCTTAGTGAGTAGCTTGGCTTGTGCTCATGTAGGACTTTGAAAAGAAAGTAACCAAGGAATTCATATATTAATCTTCTAATCCTGCTCAAGTTTTTTGTTTAAAAATAGATCGAAAATTCGAATAGATGTTAAATTAGGGTGAGGTAAGTCTACAAGCCACTTAGCTAATGAAATCATAGTATTGACTATGTATGAATCTCGATTAATGTGTATCTACCATTAAAGGCTATAAATAATGGCATTCTTAGTTAAGAATAATAATAATATTCAAGCATAAATGTAAATGTGAAGGTGCCTAAGGAACCGCACTAACCCCTCCCCCGAAATACACTTTATTTTAAAGACCACAAATATTGTCCATTTATTACCACTTATTTTTATTATATTTATGATTTAAATTATTTATAAACATTTTTCAAACCAGCTTGCATATCAAAATGTTTCCGGGCATGTAAGATTACACATCAAGGGATACCTCATTAATCTCCTGAGCTCACGTTGAATTACTTGATCAATTTACAAATATCAAAATTTTAAAAGGCAAAAGGTGTAACAAGACGACCATGTCAAGTCTCCAGGACATGTTCCACTAATAATCAATCGTCATGTTCACAAAAGTTCCACTTGAACAAAAAAGAAGCAAAATCTTCATCTTTGCATGTATTTGACCATAAAAAAAAGTTGTCAACAAAACAGAAATCCCCAGAAACTGCAGCTTCCGCACAGATGGGATCTAAATCTGAAGTTGGAAAAAGAAAGAAATTACGAAGATCTCCCAAGAAATCGCAAAGGATTTTCTTAGAGTCATTTCTAATAGCATGACCAATAATAAAAGAGAAAACTATACCAATTCTCAGTTTCATACTAAATTTTAGTATCTTCCTTGTCATGCTTGCTGCAGAAATTGTTGCTCGCCACCTCCATGAATGAGTAGTGCAGAGCTGTGATGATGCACCATGTACCACCTCCCGTTATGAAACTCGTAAACATTAGTCACGGTGAATGGCCCAGTCTCCATGTCCAGATAAGCTTTCATGGTAACCCAAGCCATATCTGTCAGTACCCGCGCTCTTACATCTCGAATCTGGAAATCAGCAATATTCTCCCAGCTGAATGCTAGTTGCCAGCTTTCCATAACTGCATTATAACTGCAACGAGAAAGGAAAAGGATTTATATTAAGGTAACCCACAAATAGAGTTGAATAAACCCCCTCATTGTGCAATGTATTAATATGAATCAAACGTAAGAAACAAATGGAACAAATGTTGAGAAGGGAAACTTTCCAGCATGAGAGGCGTTCACCAATTTATATCAACACAAAGATTTGGTCCTAACCCTATCAAGGGAGGTCCAAAGCCCCTTTCTGGTAACTTCAAGAACTTCCACTAGAAGACAAAATTCCTTTTAGCAAACACATCTTTCTTACTTGTGTTATGTTGTTGTTATTACTACTAATGTTATATTTTGAACAATACCATCTTCAACTTAATCATTGTGAATTATTTTATACGTGCGGAAAAGATGCTAGGAAGTTGGTCAATTACATAAAAATATTCAGCATAATGTGATAATGAGAAAAAGATCACCAAGAGATGGTAGACACAAAACAATAATTTGCAAGCAAAGCGCTTCTTAGAAACCATTGTTATCTCAAATTTTCACAACCAACTAAGGCTGATGTTATGTATTCGTAAATGAAGCTTTACCTATGAACTAAACTCAAAATATACTTAGTGGGTCACAAGAAAACAATCGAAAACAGCATTGGAGATCTTAAATGAACCTTCCAGTCAATCTAATGACCATCCATGCACTTTATCCAGAAGAATATCTACACACTATAAATCTTCTAAATTTTGCTAGTCTGATTAAGCATTTGCAATGTTTTTAAGATTCAAAACAAACCAAGAAAGATGTGAAAAACTTGAAGCGACACGCCAGCACACGAATTGATCAGAAAACAAGCAAGTTCACAGAAAAAGAGATGGGAAGGGAATTGATAAGCTAGGATAAAGCTCTAGCTCTCGAGAGACAGGTTATAAATTACAGTAGATTAAATAGAAAGCCTCATACCCAGTAAAGGACTCTCCAGATGCATGAAAACACTTCACATAATCTGCATTAAGCCAAAACTGACCCATTGCTGGAAGTAATCTTTCTCTAATGATTCTAAAAAACTCAGCATTAGTATTAACAATGGCTCTTGTAGCAGCATAGTAAGCCTTCCATCCATTGACTGGTGTCAAACTGTCCTGTTCCAAAGTAAAATCCTAGAGAAAGATGAAGAAACTAAAATTAGTTAGTAACCGTTCACCATGTCAAGCATAACTTGAATGATAAAACATCAGGTAGAAATTCCATTATAGTAGTAGTCACATCAAAGAATGTTTGCAAGGAGTTACTTAAAAGGTTATTATCTTCATTGGACTATAATATTTCAAAAAAGTCACTATGGTGATTGCAAATTTATACTGAAACAAGTTGCAGTTGAGAAAACATCATTAGTTGAAACCACATTGAGTATTTTAAACCCAATTTTACAAAATGAACATCTGGTCAAAAAAAGGAAAAAAAAATACAACAGTAATACATAATCAAGAATAAATAAAAATATTAAAAATCAAGTATACCATCCATTTAAGCAAGAATACATACTGGCATACATACAATTGCCAATTACTGGATATGTTAAAGGATTGCAATTGTGAGAAAACCTGAGAAATCTAATGGCACTATGGGATTTAATAACCGACAATGGAAAAAATATAGATCAGAAGATCTCCTCCACAAGCAACATGATAATCCGTGAGTAGTAAATTACAGAAAGTTAAGCATCTTTGACAGAGAATTAGCTCTCCAGCGTTAACTCTCTTTAGGCTGTTCATTTTATTTTCTCAGTTCTCTGTCAGAGATATACACAGAGAGAGAAAAATTACCCATACAAAGAAAAAACGTATGTTCTTCCTTTGTGTACATTTTTTAGGCAAAAGAGAGAATTATGCTATAGTCTATAAGGAGAAAGGAAAGTATTTGTATTTGAAGCAAAATGAATTCAAAATTGCCTCCTGCTCAAAGAAGGAGCAGGATGAAGGAGAACTTTATTCTCTATCTCACCCTGCTTGGGTAGTTCTCACTTCTGAGGTGACTTCGACGAAATTGGATTAATAAAATCATGGCTCTCTACTCTTTAGCTAATTCTTGCTCACACTTTTGGAGGACAAAGTTTACACGAATTCCTTTGAAAAAGAACAAGAACCTGATAACTGACCTAATGAAAAAGTTTACTGAAGATATCATCTAGAACCTACTTATTGGCATGTACCTTAGTCTCAACATCCAATTCCCGTATAGTCATAAAACCTACTTATTGGCATGTACCTTAGTCTCAATGTCCAATTCCCGTATAGTCATACATTAATAAATTACATGTAATTTATTTTCAAGATATTAATAATAGGAAATCAAAACCAACCTTAAAATAACAGTAGCAGTCTAAAACTCTTATCATGTTTCTTCCTTAGCTCCTCCCAAATACATTTCTCAATCAGAAAAAATAAAATAAAATAAGTATAACTTTGCAACTTTTCTACTCCACGATCTCATTCCATAACTAATTTAAGCAACGTCACACCAAATTTGGAGAAAGCTTAGGCCACAAACAAACAGTAACCATAGGCATCACCTATGATGTACCAACACGGACATATGTGGACAGATTTCGGATACGTCAACACATATCTTTCAAAATAATATTAACAGACATGTTGCCGACAAGGCAATTAAATTCTTTAAAATCATTTATATATATTATAAATTTAGTTTAATACTTATTGTTAATTTTTCTTATTGAAAATTTTTAAATATGATTACCTATTTTTTGTTTAATAATAACTTCAAGTTAATAATACATATTATCTCTATAAAAAAAGAAAAATGTCTACGACAGAGAGTCCAATGAGTGTTGATATCTAACACGTATATGACACGTGTCGGGCACGGATACGCTATCCTAGTGCAACAAAAAGCATCACATTATTAAGTTCCTCAAAAGCTAAGATCTTTGTTTTTTATTTAAAGAAAATAGCTAGTGACAAAATGCAAAAATAAACATGCAGAACAAGCCCCTACTCGCGCAGTAATATGCAGATGCAACAACTTTTATACCCTTCACTTATTTTTTGTTCAGATGATGACATGATGATTTCCTTCTAAAGAATTCCATCCAATTAAGATCGTCTAATTGAGATACTATAACGTGATGAAACTATTTGAAAGTTTGCAGGCCATTTCCTTCAACTGGCATACGTCATTCAAGAGAACCAACCTTCCTTTTTTTTTTTTCCTTTTTTGTCAATTGGGATAGCGGTACTAAAAAAAAAATTATTTAACGAATACATGAGCAGCAAATCTTCTTGATTCTCTTCTCTGTTTTAGTTATTGGTCTGCTATGTGACATATTAAATCAATGCATACACCAATAACAAGTTGACATCACTAAAGGCCAACAAAATACTACAACTGCTTCTGAGCGACTCAATAAACTGAGCAATAACTTTTCCTCCTAAACAAAAGTAAGGCAACTGACATATTAAATTGATCAAAACCATATAGTCTATTGACTAAACAATGAGATTAACAGCATATTCACATCATCAAAAAAGAAAAGAAAAAAACTCACCTATTTGAGAGATTGAAAAAAAGAAGACCCACCATTTTTTCTTGCACTGAAAATTAATTTTTTTTGGGAAAAAGCACCTTATGGTAGAGAGCCTTCCATGCATTGTCATCATTAGCAGCTTTCCGCATATGCGAATTAGTCATTGAGAGGCGACAAAGGCTCGGGTAATCCAAGTAGCTGAGGGCATGGGTTGTGATCTCCGGCACCAGCTGCTCCATCATTGATGCCCCTGTATGCCTCTCCACAGTCATTTCCCCAATCTCTCCACCACCACCACTACCACTATTCAAACTAGGAGTCATTTCCTTACCACTACGATTTATACTCTTCTCTCCCACGCATGTACAATCAAAGGGCTTTGAATTTTCCAATTTGGAAGGGCTTGACAGTAATTTTGGTTTCCTTGAGGACCGAAGAATAAAAACAGCCGAAAAAATGAAGCAAATAAGAGTAGTTGCTAGGGCTATGAAGAATGATGAATCAGAACAAGTGAAGAAAATGCCAGAAATAGCAACCTCCATTCATAAGACATAAAATAACAATGAAAATCGAAAAACCCTTTGCAGTACATGAAACGAAAAGAAAAACAAATTTTTTTTTATAAAAAAAAAAAAAAAACCCTAAATTACCTGTTATCTAACAGAGAAAAATACGGTTATGAATGTGGATTCTTCTCATTTTTCAATTTTCAGTGATTTTAGCGTCCCTCTTTCCTGTTTTAAAACCCTAACGAGGGGTTAGGGTGGTGTTTGTAGAGAGAGAGGAAGGGAATCATTTGCAGAGGGTAGAGAGAGAAATGTTGGTTTTGTAACTGAAAGGCAAGGAGGGGGAAAAGAAAATACGCTTTAATTTGAAGGGTAATTATGAGATTTCGAGCGAAAAAACTAACGACGTCGTGTGAGGATTTAAGTGAATTTATCTGTTCTTATCTATTTATCTAACTATGAAAATTTTGTTTTATCTGGTAATTAGGTCGAGTAGGTTCGGAAAAAACTACAGAAGAAAACTATTATTTTATTCTCCTTGGATCTCTAAATGGTAGATACAACAAACAATTTAGATAGACATGGTTTAGGTTACACCTCAAAATCTAAACATCGATAAAACGGAGAAAATCACACAAGTCTCAAAATACTTCATGCTTATCCAGTTACTCAATGCTCAATTAGAAGACGTGTAAATTACACCAATAAAATGGAATTTCAATATTTGAAATAAAATCTTACAACCTATACTGAACTTGAGTACAACAACTGTAAGAATAGACAAGACAGGATGTTTGCCAATATAAGCAAGTGTTCTTCGAAGAAAATAAGGATTGAAACATGCGGAAGAGACTAGCCCACTTTAGTTGCAAACACCACTTTTGTAGATCGGAACGACCCCATTCTGTAAGCATTGGTTGCCGTTTCTTGAACATTGCTAAACCATTTGGCAAATTTTTGCTTGGCCGATTGAAACAACCTTCATGTCAATTACAAGACGCATCAAATTCCATGTCCGAAATATATTTTCTGGACAGCACTTTCTCTACAAAACTGTCTTAAATATCCAAAATTGGCTGCCACAACATCTTGGTATATCACAAACAGGGAACTCTACATTTAAGTGGGTTGTGATCTTAAGTTCAATTTATTGGCTTAAAGTCTTGAAAATTTATCTAATACTTAGATCTTGATTCTCGACAGGTAAAGGGTTTATTAAAAGTTGAAAATATGTAAAGATTGGGGGTAGGATGGGATGGGGTGGGGTAGGATGAACTTGGAAGCTTTGTTGGAAGAAGGAATAGGCGAGACAGGTTTTTGTTGAATCCTGCCATAAGTGTATACATTCATTAAATTATAAAATTGAAGTGCATTTGAAGTTCCAATACATCTTTGTCATGTCAGATATTATAAAAATAAAAAATAAAAAACGAAAATAACAACTATATCGAATGAAATCTATTTCATTACAAAACTTCGTAGTTTTCAATTATGAACTATAACATCCTTGAAAAACAATTACAATGCTATCTCTAAGTAAAGATGCCTTAAACAGCATCCGAATTTCTAGACCTATAATTAAGAAAACTAACTATAAAGTAATGTAATGAACATTGTCATACTACTGCTGATAAGTACTAGTGTCCAACCTCGACTCGACTGGAAAACTGTATCAGGCTCAGAGGATCCAAAAAACTTCAAAAACTTAACTGAAATCATCTTCAGAATGGAAATGCAGGTAAAGGAAAAGCTCACTGTTAGCACCATAAGCTCTTTCTTTTCCAAATTTGCTTGATCATTTACGACCTTTTCTACATCTAATCTGCAAAACAATTGCAAAAATAATACACTGATGACTTCCATATTTCAGTTTAAAACTAAGAAGTTCAGAAAGCATTACCCAAAACGAACCAAAATTAATTTTACACTGCAATACAGTGAAAGATGCAAATAATATTATAGTACCATATTTGAATACATATTCCATCAGCTTATGGGAGCATTTTTCAAATCCTTATTTGAGGTATGCCATTACACAGAAGCTAGCAAAATCCAAATGATATATCAAGATGAGTACGAGTTTGCATGAATAATTCTAAACAGACCTTAATCTTCAATTATCTGGGTTTCATCATTCTAGGGTGAGGGTTGTAGCGGGTGACTTATGCAGATCCAAGGGGGGCAGGATTGCGCTACAGCCCATGTTCGCCCAAACTCAGATCCGGTTAAGAACTTTATTTTATTTTATTTGTTTTTCATATGTAGCCTGTGTCCAAAAAAATAAATGCAACCCAAATCCACCTAATCTCTTCTTAACAAAGCATTCCAATTCCAAAATGGGAAAACTTAATCTCTCTTCCTTATTCTCTTCTCGACCAGGTTGTCAAATTATCAAATATTTTCTGTTGGATCCCGCAACTTGCCTCCTCCTCCAACATCTCCTCTGTTTTTATGTTATTTTTCAAGGTATATTTTATCTATTTTTGGAAGGCATATTTGCAGTAATTTTCACTAACTTCATCAACAGAAGCATCTCCTCTGCTTCAAGGTTCGAATAAGGCATGGACTACTGTATTATTTGGAAATTATGGGATGACCGTTCAAAGTACTAGTAAGCACTTATTTCAAGAAAACTATCTTTTAATTGGTATATTTTATAATTTTTTATAGGATAGTAATAGTATCATTAAATTTACAGAATACGGGTTAATTCTCTACAATTGAATATTCAGTTTAAACCACAAGAATCCATTCTTGTCTTGAATTCTTAATTTCAAGTTTAGGAAGCAATAATTGGGATTTTGATTGGAATTTTTCAATCATAATTAGAGTTGTTTATTGATAAAATGTTAATTATTTTAACATTTAACAAAGATTGTTAATTAGGATTATTATTGCTGATTATTGGGAATTTTTATTGTTGAATTCCTATTTTTTTGATAAACATTGTTAATAAATTCTTGTAAATGTGAAGGAAATAAATGTACGTTCAATTTTAATTGCTAGGATAAATTTAGCATAACCCCTATATGAGGGTGTCAATACTTGAATCAAGGGATACCAAATGATGTAACATCCTAAGGGAGATTACTACGGTTATGCTTACAACCTTACTAGATTGTTAGTTGTTTCACACTCGATTTCAAGTCGTGATGTACACACTGACACATTTAGCATTTAACAGGTACTATTGCCGTACTATTTTATTTTTTCATTTATTTGCTATTTTCTATTATGTGTCAATAAATTGTTTATATTGAAATGAAATTGTTGGATTATTATTGCCTTGAGGGATTATGATTGGATGTTGCCCTGCTAGTTTTAATTGGATTTTTTGAATTGTTGGATCGCTAATGGAATTTTTATTTTTTTTTATTTTATTTTTTTATTTTTATTTTATTTTTGGGTTTTTAGAATTTACAATTTACAAATGAAAGGTCAACCTCCTAAAAAAAAAAAAAGGTAGGAACTGTTTTTATCTTTAATCACGATTTTTATCCAAATATTCTATTAAAGTGCATTAAAAAGAGGGGCAAATATTTTGTTTAACTTCTGTATAAGTTATTTATTTTGGTTATTTAAAAATACAAGAGATAAATATATCTTTTGTGACCTCATAACTAACATTTTGAACGAAGATTGTCTCAATAGACAAGATGTCAAAATAATAAAGGGTTGATAAAAAAATATATCGAAAAAAGTTGAGAACTTAAATGTAAAAATAAGAAAAATTTAGAGATATTCATTGCAATTAAAATGTGGTGTAGGTAACAAATTGTGGTGTGAATATGCTAAGAATGATTGATGAAAATTATGACTCCATAATTTTTCTTAATTTAATTTCATTAACCATCGGAAAAGCTTATAAGTTAGTCAAACTTTTTATCCAAACATTATATAGGACTCTCAGTAAATAAGAAAAATGCCAGAAAAAAATAAAAATTTGCTTACTTAGAGCTCAATACGCTGTAGAAATAGTTAAATGGTAACTGATAATTAAGTAAAATAACTCAATTATAGATTAGGTAGCAATATGATAATACAAACCTCAGCATGCTATTTTCTCTGACCAAAAGATCCATTCGGGACGAGACAAAGGCTTTCCAGGTTTCAAGGTCAGCATTTGTTCTCTCCTAAAGAAAGAAATATAACGCGAATGAGTTAAACAGAACCTGCAGAAAATTCTTCTGTAGCAAATTAGAAGGTCATACGTACCACCATTTTTTTCCATTCCAATAGATTCTTGATCTCCAATTTGCTTTTCTCAAGAAGAGCTGTAAATTTCACTACCTCTTTGTCAAGTTCGGGAAGAACATCCACTTGCCTTTTGTTGAGTTCTTTGATGTACTCCTCGAGCACTGACAAGTTCAACTCGAGAGATCTGACCCTCTGCAACAATATCTTTAGAGCAGCGTCTGCATGCAATCTGCCATTTGGTTGTTGCCTACCCTTCACTATGGGATCCGGCATGCTGCTAGTGGTCTGTTTCTTTGGATCTGCATTAAGCTTATGTCGCTCGGGAGGATTTTCTATTCCCTTATTGACGGCATCACTCAAGTTATGAGCAGCATCGTCTGCTTCACGATTGCCGGGGCCTGGTTCTGGCAGTATTACTGGCATGGCAGTCGAATTAGGCTTTGGCGATCGGACGGTAGAAGACTCCCCAGAAGTAGTGATAAGATCCTCTAGCATATGTTCAATTGCATCAACTCCATACACCTCTACAACACTTAACGTGCAGTAAAATTCTGATCCGTAATGACTCAGTAAATCCACCTTCAAATATCTTACCCATTTTGGTTCAGGCAGCTTAAAGCATTGAGCATGCTTGACATTTGCAGCAACAAATGTCCCTAAGGAGTTCCATGTCTCAGTTGGATACACCAAACTCCCAGATAACTCAAAATCTTTAAAATTAGAAGAATAATGCTCAAAATTCGCAATTTTGACAGCATCAACCAAAGTTTCATCCGCAAGCTCAATTATAAAGAACTTCCCCCCAACCGAACACGGGTTCCTGAGATACTTATCGTGATCCTTTCCCAATACATTGCTCACTCCCTTTGCTTCCTTGTTATGAGCCACCACTTTTGCACCCTTGGACGCTGAGGCATAGTTGTATGGTGTTCCATCAGACTCGAGCCTGTGCGTGATATTTACTAGCTGGCTTGGCGTACTTGCACCTTTCTCTTGACTTGAAATATGCTTGAACTCGTCTAGATTAGGATAAGTTAATGGAATTCTCCCATTTTGTTGCTGTTCTTTTTGAGTTTTCATATAATCTTCTTGCGGTCGTACTTGACAGACGGAAGAATCATAACCTAATACAAGTGACAATACTTCCTCTAATCTACTTGATTCCCGTATAGAGTATTCCAGATTTGGATAGTTATTATAGGAAGTGGAATCATTAAAAGTCACAGACACATTCAGCTCCATGAAAACCCCACTTGTTTGATTGTTATTTGCGATTTCTGTAATAGGGACAGCGCAGTTGCATAATAACTTCTCATTGCAGACACTAGAGTTAGTAATGCTCTGGTTATAGGCATTCAGACCCCCTGGCAAACGAACCAATCAACACGCTAAAGCAGATAATAAAACGGTCCAGTTAAGATGTTTAGCAACTAACACAGATGTATTCTAGATTACCAAGTTATTCAGCACACAATTGTTTTCTAAATTATTTAATGAGGCAATTTTTAAGTAGTTTAGCGAATTTCCAACTTACCATAAACAATTTGCCAAAGGAAACTTCAGTTTAATACCCCATATCCATTAATAGGACATTAGCCAAAACCCGGTGGATTTCCCAAATTGTCTAACCGTAAAACATCAAGAATCCACTAAACAAAAACACAAATTACCAAACTAATAACAAATGAACATGCCCAAACATTGAGGACTTCAAATATAAACAAACCCACTATCAAATATTCAGGAAATTCAAAAGGGTGCGATTTAAAAAAAAAAAATTACAGAAATGGGCATAAGAAATTAAGGCAAATGAACAAGAAGAAAAGCAGAAGAGTACCTTCGTTGCCACGGGTGAGACCAAATTTAGTATAGAACAAGAAAACAACACACCAAAATGAGAAGAACAGAGACAAAGACAACTCGCAAAAGCTGTTTTTCTTATCATTCTGGTAAATTGTGTGCTTAACGCTGTTTTTATGAATCGTGGGATTCATTTTCATGGGCGCGATATCGACAAGTTTCTTCATCTCTCTTTGTTTATTTCTCAACTCGCTGTTGAATAATCATTTCCAACAATTCTTTTTGGATTAATCAAAAAGCGAATGTAAAGAAAAAGTGACTATTTGTATGTGTTTGTTTGTTTGATTTTCTTCAAGCATGTGATTTGTGGCAAATAAATAATTACGCAGCCTTCTGCCTACCCCAACTCAAGCGGAAACTAACTACATATTTCGTCGAGTAATTGGCTAATTATGCCCCCACGTGTGTCCACACAATTCTCTGTTCTTTTTGGCCTTTTCTTTTTGGTCTTTTCAGAGAAAAGAGTTGAGATAAATTCCATTCACTATAACCATAATTACACTTTAATTTTATTTAATTCAGTAATCACATTTTAATTTGATTTCAATCGAATAGCTCCATCCTATTTCGTCACCTGATTTTATAGGAATCGATGAAGTGACGGTCATAAAATAATAGTTATCGTTTATTTCATCAAAATTGTACATATTTCTTATTAGCAACTCATTGTTACATGTGATGATCATCATCTTTTGATTGTGATATCGTCAATTAGTTGAAATCAAATCGGAGCGTAATTAATTGATTGAAATCAAATTAGAGTGAGTTATTAGATTGACAAAATTGAAATATAATTACTTAATTGACACTAGATGAAAATATAGTTACCACGAATGAAATTTACTCAAAAGAAATCAAAATTTAAAAATGAATACCTAATTAATGGAGTTGAAATGAATTTGTCATCTCAGATCACCTCATTGTCACGTGGTAAACCAGTTCGTTCAAATTATAATATATTAGACATCGAATTATTCAAATTTTGACATTTTGACTTCTAAGAGGGTCCTCTCACAAACTGTGATTATCTCTCTTACATACTCGAGGATCGAAATGTTACGATTTAAGTGGACGATCATATCACATTTGCACATAAAAGCGTATTATCAAAAGTTTTTCTACTAATTTAGGAAATTAAGCCGTTGTAAAATCATAGTCCGAGTCTTGTTCAAACTTTCTCTACATTTCCCTTCCCTTTTTCCGGTTGTTGGGGGATGGGGATGGGGGTTAAAAAGAAATCGAATCACACAGTTTACTTAATTTTCATATTTGTCTCTCATTCTTTCTATACTCTTTTTTCTATATATTTATTTTCAACCACACATTTACACAAAAATATTTTACATGTAAATCCAAAATTTTCCCCATTTTTTAACTACTCATTCTTCAAAAATTCACAATTCGAAACAATATTTTTCCAAAAAAAAAAGGTCACCAAACGAGGTTCAAGCATCTAATTTATGAGGAGCTTCGAATACAAATTTTATCACAGTACTTAAACTTACATTAAACGCTTAAACTTATTTTAAACGATCTCATTAATAATAGATTTTGAGAAATGTCTCCACAATAAACAGTTATCACTTTAGAATGTTATAAACGATATAATAGTTACTTCTATGGCATGTTTAGAGCTGGAATTTGATTTAAATGAGACAAAATTGGTTAAATAAAGTCATAAAAAATTAAAAAGTGAGTGTGTGAATTTCGACCAAATATTCGGAGTTGTTTCAATAGTCAAATTATGAAAATAAATAGACTAATTTGTTCTACTCGTCAGTAGATGATGGTAGTATATTTGAAATCTCAAAATCAATTTCGAATGAATGAAAAATTGTAATCCAAAGTTCAAAGGAAAAATCGTATTTCGGCACTTAAGATTGCCACTCGAGAGAAAGCGAGCACCGGTCTTTCTGCTTTTGAAGCTCAAGTAGTGAGTGGCCTGAAGGGCTGCGATCCTTAATGAAAGATGCTGAGTTTTGTGGTATGTCTCTCCGGCCACAACCCCTCACCTTCTATAAATTGAACTCCTTGGACATCATTAAGTTATCCCATATCATTTTTCTTTCATTCTTATATCAAAATTCATGTAGAATCACTCCCAAACTTGCATACAAAACCACCTTTTGTGTAGAGAGAAAATTTGGTCCAATTCGCTTTGGCCTTGTAATTTAAAGTGCTTCTACTATAAAGAGTTCTCCCCTGTATCATGAGATATGATTGCCATAACTTCGTTTGTACCGTTCTGGGGCAAATTCATCTTAAAGAAAAAGTGTTGAACACTTGCCTCGAACTTTTGTTTCCATTCTTTCATCACTGTCCATCTTTTTTTTCTTTCTTTTCCTTAGTTGTTTAACATCGTTCATGCGTTGTTAAACTTGTGCCAATATTATATTCACCTACAAAACAACGTATGTACTATTCCCCCCAACAATTAGTGTTTCAAATTGATATTATTAAAGAGATTATAACAAGTTAAGATTTATCATTTTGTTATATTGTGTTAAATCATAGCTATATCATGTAATCCCAATTAACTCAGTTTCATTTGGGCAAATTTGAATATCGTTAAGATGGACCATATATCAGAATAACAATAAAGAAGAAAAAGAAATTAAAATTTTATTAATGGTACTCTTTAACCCAGTCCATAATGCATACAAAAATCGCTTTTTCTGCATTATTTTTTGCTGATAGGAGATTCATGCATGTTTCGGCTAAGAAAAAATATTTTTTTAATGTTCAAGAAACCAATAAATAAATTCTTGTGTTACCAAGGGATAGATAAATTACAAATAAATGGTGCATCCATAAACATACAACAAAACTTGGATATTATTTCGTGCTCTTCAGATATATCATTGATCAGATGGTTCGCTTATTATGCAGCCCGAGAGATCACATGAAAGAAGGAATTATCAAATTGAATGACATATTGGATTCACCGATAAATCGTGATCAAATGAATTGCGCATTATGTAGCCCAAGAGCTCGTCTGAACGAAGTAATCAAATTGAATGAACAGATTGGATTCACTAAAAAACTACTCACACTTTGGAAGAAAATCCCATCTCTTCATGAAGACAGAAGATTGTATTCCAATTCATCGCTCTTTGCTTGCTTTTGTTCGTAAAATGGAAGGGCTCCCTGGATCTCTTACTTGTTGACCATAGTTGATTTCATCTTTAGTATTTTGATCATAACAAACAAGATTATTATTATTTCTAACAATTGATTTTGAGTGATGATAGTTCAATGTTAAAATCAATCAACATCTCCAAAATCAAAACATTATAAATCGAACTCAAAACTGAATATCAAAGTGAAAGTTGAGCATTCAAGTCAAATCATTCGAAACGAGAGTTTAAAAGACAAACTTCAAAAAAAAGAAAGATCAAGACAAAAAGTCTACGAGGCAAACTTTGAAGCAAGATCAAAAACTAGATTTCTTAGTTCAAATATAAAGGAAATAATACTTTGATATTTAGTAATGAATGATAAAAGCTCAAAAATCGTTTTATGCATGTAAAGATTATTTTATAAAACACTTGCATAAAAAAAATTATTTTTCAAAGGGTAATAATATATTTAAACTTTTTACAATGTTACTTACTCCTTTAAAAGCACATATTTTTCCTCAAAAAAAAAATTAAAAAAAGTCAAAGTCAAAGTCAACGCGGACGTTCAATTCGTCAACGGTCATTTTTTAATCGATCTGATTTCTTATGCACAACGGTCAGTTGAGTTGTCTGATTCAGGATCCGGATGTCCGGATGGATTGTTCGATTGATCAGAAATTTTGGTACTTTTATTATTATAAATATCACTTCACTTTGCATTCATAAAACAATTAGAAGAGAGTTTTCTTGTGAAATATATTTGTGAAAAAAATTTCTTTGAGTTTACATTCACTTCATTTATTTTTCATAACAAAAACTTGGATTATTGAATCAAACTTCTTGAATCATTTCTCTTATCAAAATTTTCATTTATCTTTGTGTTTTACTTATTTATATCAATTTTAAAAGAGAGATTTATTCTTTTGATATATAGTTCAACCAATTCATTTTTATTTCTTTTATGATTGTCAAAATGTCAATCAACATAATAATGTAACATCAATTATAAGGTAAATAAAAATTTTGCCTCTTTAATTCCTTCACAAAAAAGCAAAATTTATCTCTTTCGACAATAAAATGAAGGGATATTTACAAACACTGTCCCAAACCTATCAATTTTTTGCAAATTTTTACATTAACCTTTCATTTGTTGTACTCATGGTCCCAAACTAACATAATACTGGTCATGCTCCAGCTTGTTCTGGGAATGGATTAGAAACCTAATTGACTGCAACATGATTTACTTGAGAGTTAGAGCCAAGTCTAGATTTCTGTTTAGTTTTATATCCCAATGGATATCCACGAAGCTTATAACACTTATCAACTCCATGTCCCGTATATCCACTGTAGGTACAGATAGGTCTCTCATTTTTCTGAAATTTATTGTGTGACTGACCTGTAATGGACTTATTGCCATCATTTTTAACATAGAATGCCATATTATCAATGCTGCCATATGCGCTTGTATTGATAGATCTCTGGTGTTCGTCTTGAAAGATAAGAGCAAACACTTTGCTTATCGATGGAATATGATCCATCATCAGTAACTGCCCCCTTGACTTGAGTATAGAAATTATTTACAACACTTTTAAGTATTTTAAAATAACGTGCAATACAAATTGAACTATATTTAGTTTTTCTCTAGTGCCCAAATATCAACTTCCAATTGATATTCCATTTCAAAATTAGACTTTGTAAACAATCGTGCCAAATGTTCCAAAATTTCCTTTAGTTCTTTCATATTTTGCTAATTGTACACGATTAGAGTGTTAATCAAAATTGAATATCCAAGTCGTAATTTTGACATTGTTTGTGTCCCAAGTACAAAGCATTTCTACAAATTTGTCATCTTCATGTTCATCGAGCTTAGATTTGCTCTCAATGCTAGTTACATAATCACACATTAGTTTACCATTTTAAAAATTCTTCATCAATAACACTACAATATGAATAATTTTTCCCATCTAATCTCATATTAAACTACTGAAGCGAATCATCCTTTGCACCCTTCATCATAAATGTTCAACTAACAATGAATAAACAACGCAATAATATCTCAAACTGATACGAAAGCCCAATCAAATATCAAATCCGAACTGAACATTTTTCAAAACTTCGCCCAGAACCCCAAAGATATGGCGCATTGCCCCTGTAAACCCCCAACCAACTCAATGCAAAGTTGGATCCGCGAGAGCTGTAGATAACCAACTCAATGCAAATTTATATGCAGTTTAAAATGGCAATGCATATAAATCATTAGTAGTGGTTCTTTAATTTGAATTAAAATCATTATTTTTCTTACACGTTAAATCTGTATTGTGAACTTAACTTTATATTTACTGAGCAATGAGCAGCCTCTTTTTACAGACAATTAATGTTAAGTCTAATTCTTGATTTTATATTTGTTTTATATTTCTGTTGTTTGTGGATTACATTTTTTTATGACAACTTCTGCTTCCGCAGATGTTCAATTAATGACGGAGTAATAGATTTTGGAGAGTTCGTCAGATCTTTGAGCACATTCCACCCAGACACTCCTCAAGTAGAGAAAGCCATTTGCAAGGATAAAATCTCTCTCTAATGTTTCTCAAATTAATGCGAATGCATAAAAGCATGATGAGACACGAGTATACTATAAATCTTTTGTTTCTGATATTACAGTTACATATGGCAGACTGGCTTCATCAAAAGAGAAGAGGCAACCTGTTAGTTTTCCATTATTCACGAAACATGTTCTAAATGCCATGAAATGAAAGAGAATTTTATCGAGGATATTTTCCCTTTGGTGCGAGGTGAAGGAGATGATTACAGAGCTGCTCAAAGAGTCGAGTTTTATCATTTCTGATGACTTTGTGGAAGGCTTTATTGATAAGGTACGATTGCACGAAACATTTTTCAATGATAAGATAATTTCAAAGCTAATTAGAATTCGTTATTCATTTATGCAAAGACATTTGAGGAAGCAGATTCTGGAAGAGATGGGAAGATCGACATAGAACAGTTGAAATATTTCGCTATTCGGAATCTGTCCTTTGAAAGAACGTGACCATTCCATACTTGAAGTAATTATCTCTTACTCTCCAACATATTTTTTTATTTTGGACGATATGTGGTTTTGGTTTCAATAGAAGGAATTCCCCAACAAAGTCAAGCAGAACTGTTCCACAGAACAAAGAGATAACCTAATAAATTGTAGTTAGAAGTATGTGGATTGTGTTGTACTGTACTGTCCAATAATGTGTAACAAACAATCCTGACTGATTGAGCATTTCACTGTGCAGGGATAACAACTACATTTCCTAGTTTTGTACAGAGATCAAAGGCTAGAGATGAAATTGCTAAGTACTGCTATTGATAATGAAAATTTGCAACAACTACATTTCCTAGTTTTGCACAGAGATCAAAAGCTAGAGATGAAATTGCTAAGTAGTGCTATTGATAATGAAAATTTGCAACAAATTTTCCCACGGAACAAAGCATATTATCGTAAACAGTATTTCTTTGATATATACAAATTTCGAGGAAAAAAAGATCTCTATAGTGTTTATATTTGCCAATTGTATCATTCCAGCGCTATCTGCAATCAGTGTGGAAATTGTTAGTACCTTAACTTGTGCGGGGTACTGCATCTCCTGGGGAAATCATTTAGCATTTTGAGATATCATGTCTTCCAAATTCATGGGATAGCACATTCTCGTATGCAGGCCAGACCAGACATTGTCAGCCAGGATTGCATTTACAGCATCCGTCGGATGAAACTGGTCCCACCAGATATGGTTGCTAGTATTATTGCAAGCCATATCGGGAGAAATGCACATAATGCTACCCCTATGCCTGCCTAATCCACAGCAAGCATCATCAATGACATTAAAACCTGGAAATGAAAGCACGAGTCAGAATGGTATTGGTACATCTCTAATGAAATACAAACAAGAATTCAACCAATGATCTCACCATAACGGTCATTATTCTTCATTATGTCCATAGAACCTTCAAATGCATCACAAAAGATTATGTTAGCATCCGGGACCTCCTTAGCAAGTTCCTCGACTGTGAATCTCATTGCAAAGTTGAATTCCAGTACCATGTTATTTATCTTCTCAACACACTGTCCATCCTTTCTATTATGTAGCCACAAGTAATAAGGAGCGCAGCCAATTGGGGCTAGTCCCATGATGACCACATTTCTCACATTTGCATTGTACAAGTTCTGCAAGATCAGCACAAGAGTACGCGTCAGAAGAAAGCTATCATATAGTACTCTACCTTCACATTTTGTTCAGATGATTGTAAATATAAAAACCAAATCATCATCAAGTTGAGAACTTAAAAAGGCTTTTACATATAGTTATGTGGAAAGTTTATAAGAAGAACTGCAAGAGCAAATATAAGAAAATAAAGAACAAACTGAAAGATTTAAGACACAAGAAAGCAACTGAAATAAAGGTGAGCACCTAAGTCATCCTTTTCATTCATTTACCCAGACTTAAAGAATAATAATATTAGCTCAAACAAAGCACTGAATCATCCAGTAGATGTGGTGATGACAGCCTCCAAATCTATTGGAAATAAGACCTAGTTTTTTTTTTTTTTTTTCCTTTTTGTTGCATACTTGTTTCAAACGAGGAAGGCATGTTCCTTTTAGAAAAGGATTTCGATGAATGTGCAAACAGAGAAGACGACAGTGATATCATATAAAAGGATCACCTTAATCTCCAGCTTCATAATATGGGCTAAATATTGGTTGAAACTCCATGGGAGGTACAGAGATTGCACGCTAGATACATTGCGGAGATAGTAGTGTATATAATCGTTTGTTCCAACTGAAATGTAGAATACCGAGTTTGAGATAAGATCAGATGCTTCATCCTCACCCATACTCAGAATAAACTGTTGAAATGTGTCCATAACCTGTTGAATTTGCTGTGCAAAGGAGATACGTTGACCCTGAAAAATTTGTCGAAACAAGTGAATGATTTTGCACAAATGAATCATCATTATTTACCATTTCACGTTTTTATGCTTTACCAATTCAGAGCCACTGGAGAATATGATTCCGGCACCAGCAGATGCATAATTCACTCCTTGAATCATATCTTCAATAGAACCCGTCTGTCCAAGATAACTCGGCACAAAAGGCAATCCAAGACGCAATGCTGAAATCAATAAAAACAAAAAGGAACGTGAAAATCAAGAATTACTATCCGACAAACATCTTTATCCACCGAAAGATTATCCAAACCCGCAAAATTCAAATTAGTAGATAAAATGTAAGAGGGAAATTCAAGTAGTACTGTCCAAGTAATACCCTTCTAATGCTTAAAATTCAAAATTCTAACTCATTACAAGGACCCCAAATTATCATTTAAGCACATAAGAAAACAATAAAGACTAAAATTAAGAATGCACAAGAACCCCAATATCATTATTCTTTCATACACTTAACAAGTGAAAATCACCAGCTCAATAAATATTCAAGAATTGAAGACATGTATTCAAGATTATGTTACCAAGATAGTCAACAGGGATTCTTCCATTGCAGAAGCGTCCAGTGGGATGATGAGTATCGAAATCTCTACCATACGGAAGCCTATCGGCTCGGGCAAAAGTTCCAAGAAAGTTGTTTGTTCCACAGTCAACAGTAGAGTCTCCTAATACGAACAACGCAGGAACAAGAGGAGGAGAATCTAATGTTGGACTTGGAGGAAATGCAACTGTTATAGATTCAGGAGGGGATGAAATGGGGCCATCGTTGATGGGACCCAGATGGATTTCATCGATGAGTTCTTCAGGGAATTCAAGTGATAATGAGAGTTTAAGGAAGAAGATTGGGATGAGAATCAAGAGAATGTAGATAGCTGAAGAGTCCATGGATGTGTGTGTTGTGTGTGTGAGAGAGAGAGGGGGGTTGCGAATGTGTAAATGGCGGGCTCGCTCGTGAGAGAGGATGGTTGAAATAAAATGAAAATCCAGAAATGTCCTTAAGGTTGGAAATATATAGACTTGGGGAGCAAGGTTAAAAGAGTAATTATATATCGGTTATTATTTTCATATATTGTGACTACGAGACGATGGTTCATAATTAGAAGTTAGGAAAATTTGTAGGATTCCGTTCAACATAATTTCTGACTCTAGAGGAAACTTTAAATATTTTTAATTTTTAATTTTCATGTCATCTTGACAGAGTTCTTAACTTCTTATCAACTTGTATTGAAAATAAATTATTTTTAAACATCGTTTATTTTATTTACATGACATAATTTTTTAAAATTATCTACAATTGCAATGAAGGTGCTACAAGTCTAGAGCTATCAAGTCTTTTTTTTTTATTTGTCTTTTTGCCCTGTTTGATCCCCATGAAATAGTGTTTTTTGTGACGATGGATAATTGAAAAAGAATGGAAAGTTTTTGACTTACGTATAATATTATTTTATTGAAAAATGTGTGATTAAAAAGAAGAGTAAGAAAAATATATTATAATTGTAATGAGGTCAAACGGGGTTGGAAGCCAATTTATACCTTCTTTTTTTCAGTTTTTAGTCAAGGGATTTTGGTCACTGAAAATAGAATTATTTTAAGTTTTGGGTATCATGTTAATATCAAAGTCTTCTATAACGAGAGTGTGTTTTACTTCTGTTTATAATCGATTAAATAATTATGAGTAATGTTATATATCATCATCATGATAGAATATCAGTAATATGACAATCCACTATCCTTCACATTTCTCTATATCTCTCATCTCCCTTTTATCTCATAAAAATTGAACTATTCAATTTCATTATTTCACATAAATTGTCATATTTTCAATATTCTATCATTATAATGATAAATAACATCATTCAATAATTATAATGGTTGGATTAAATATGTGAGATGTAAGAAATAGTGTGAGATTGTGTCAAGTGTAAATTCAATAAGTCAAGGTGTAAAAGGTGGTGCACATATAGCAAGACTGTTTGTGACACTCACAAGTACTTTCATATATTCACAATTTATTTCTATATATTTATAATTTAAATCAATTATAAACAACTCTCAAACACAAGTTAGCGCCTAGTTTGATAGGTATTTTTTTTTTTTTTTTTTGAGAAAAGTGAGTTGTTGAAAATTATTTTTTTGAAAAACATATGATTAAAAAGTATGATTTTTTTTTTTTAAGATTTACGTGAATAATATTTTATTATGAAAATGTGATTAAAAATGAGTTTGAAAAAAAAAAATTTGAAATAAGGGGTTATCAAACGGGGGCTAGATGTAATTTTAGACATTTGACCATCACATTCTTTGTCCTCTTGTTATCAATAAATGAATAAGAGTCGAGATCAACTTCTCAATCAAGCAAAAATTGTATTATCTAATAAATAATAAAGTTATGAATTCATTATTAAGTATTTTTACTTGGGCTTTGTTTGAGCATCATTTTTTGGGATAATAAATTTGTAATAGTGATTTTTTTGAAAAATATATGATTAAATAGTAAGAAAATATTTTTAGGTTGACATGTAAAATTATTTTATTAAAAAAATGTATAATTTTAAAAATAAATTTAAATGAGTATAAGAAAAAATATTTTTTTAAAGAATAGACTCAAACAATGACTGTAATGTACATATAGCACAAGTCGTAGTAATTTACTAATTTTTATCACATTTCAAAATGGATCTTACTACATGTACATAAATATTTACATAAAAAATTATATAATGACACATGACACATATCATTTGTCATTTAAAACGCAATCATTTTTCCATTCAATTTTTTCCCTCCACATCATTTTATGTGATTCCATATATATTATTTATGTACAAATAGCATAATCCTTTCAAACTGAGAACTAATTTTGAAAAAGGAAGATCAATGCATAGTTCAAGTGGTACGAGCAAAACCTTGTTAGGTCAGTGATCCATGTTTGAGTCACGTCTCGATGGGAAAGGGTGAGCTTTCAAAAATTAAAAATAAAGAAATTCTGAAAAGGTGTGGGTCAATTTCATTATTGGTTACTGAACTTTCCATCAAATTTCATTTAGGTCACTCAATTTTCAATTTGTCCCATTTAGACCGCTCAACTCAATTTATTTTAATGTTAGTCACTCTATTGTCCAACTTACTCAACAAGTTAACATCACAATCCTCCATTAGCCTCCATTTGTGGGTACATAAGGCATAACATTCACGTTGTTCCCAATTCTTTAAATAAAGGAAAAATAGAGCTCTAAATATACTCCATTAAATGAATTGCCATTTAAATACGATTTTTCATTTCAAAATTTACAGTTACTACATAATTAGGTGAGATAATTACTTAAAAATACACGACGGGTTAGATTGCTTACCAATTTTACATATACGACATAATTCAATCGACTGATTGAATCTCAAAAGGAAGTAGCATTTTGAATGTCACATTCTCATTTCAAAATTTGCAATTACTACATAATTAGGTGAGATAATTACTTAAAAATACACGACGGGTTAGATTGCTTGCCAATTTTACATATGCGACATAATTCAATCGACTGATTGAATCTCAAAAGGAAGTAGCATTTTGAATGTCACATTCTTGCATTTCCATTCTATGTAAAATGTAAATAGCATCTGAGGGTGACAAACATTACTAAAAATTTTAAATTATATGGACGGACTAAAATATAATATTATTGGCATTACTGACAATTTTCCAACATACGATTTAAAGTTAAGACCGTTAACATGTATTGTTACTCCGAACATTACACGTTTAAAGTCATCGAGTCAAAATCATGTAGCAAACCTAACGGCTATAATTCCGCTCTCTTCTTCTTTGTCGACATTTTTACCGGAGATTTCAAAAACGGCCGGAAAATTCGGTGTTCCTCTCAACCCTGGATCCTCATTTTATCTCAAAAACGCCACTTTTGTCCAAAAAAGCCGTTTGAAAATGGAAAATAATTAATTCCGTTTTTTTTTCCCCACATAAGCTCAGTTTCAGACAACCACTTAGCTTTTGATTCTTCTTCCCTTTTGCTAAGAATCCAATCCACCCCGAGTTTTTGAAAGAACTTTACAGCCCATTGTCTCTCTCTTTGGAAGATTAATTCTTTCCGGGGGAGTCTATAGTTGATATAGCTTGAAAAGCTAATCTTTTTGGGATTTGTGATTTTCATATTTTGTTTTGGATTTTTTGGGGAATTAATTTCTGGGATTTTTTCCTATTCAGTCTTTTGGATTTTTGAATTACGATAAAATCAATCTTGGACTGGTTCCTGATATTTTGTGTTTCTTATCGGTTTGTTTTTCTTGAGTACTGCATTTTATATTTCCATTTTTCAGTCTCATGTAACTGGGATATTTCCATTAGATCTGTAGGCCTCGGACCTTTTTTTTTTAATGTGTTTGCCTCTGTCGAAATTTCAAGATAGGGGAAGGTAATAATTGAAAGCTGTGATTTGGTAACCAGAGAAAGACAGAGAGAGAGAGAGGTCCTATTATCAAGAGGGTGGTACAAATTACAAATTTAATTAACAATGTCTGCTGTTGATGTTGCTTTGAATCCCTTTGGCGAAGAGACATTGAGGTCGGCTGGTTATATCGATAGCCGTTTGGCCCTTTGTCCGAGTGAGTCAATTGTAATATACATCATTGTCTCTGGTTCTTTGATTCCCATTCGTGTGATGGAGTCGGACTCAATTGCATCAGTGAAACTGAGGATTCAGACATGTCAAGGGTTTGTAGTGAAGAGGCAGAAACTAGTTTTTGGAGGCAGAGAGTTATCAAGAAATGATTCACTTGTTAAGGACTATGGTGTCACTAATGGGAATGTATTGCACTTAGTCTTGAAGCTTTCAGATCTTCTTTTGATCAATGTTTGGACCACCAGTGGGGAAGAATTTGAATTTCATGTTGATAGGCATAAGAACATAGGGCATCTAAAGCGTAGGATTGCCAAGAAAGGGAAAGATTTTGTCAGTCTTGAGGATCCTGAGCTCTTCTGTAATGGTGAGAAACTCGAGGATCAGAGGCTAATTGATGATATTAGTAAGAACACTGATGCTGTGATTCATTTGGTAGTTCAAAAATCTGCAAAAGTTTGGGCTAAGCCTGTAGAGAAAAACGTTGAAATCTCCATTGTGGCTACAAACTCAAACGGGAGGACAGGTGATGAACTACAAGTCTTACCTAGTAAACCACCTGATAAGAACTCTCTGTTGGAACCAATCATCGTTAATCCAAACGTGAAGTTCCCTTCATTTGTATGGGATATGATTAACTCGGCATCCGATGGATTGGAAAAAGGAAGACAACCAATCAGATCGTCGGAGGGTATGGGAGGAACTTATTTCATGCAAGACGTTACAGGCAACAAGTACGTTGCCATTTTTAAGCCCACGGACGAGGAGCCAATGGCTGTGAATAACCCTCATGGTCTACCTTTATCGGCTAATGGTGAAGGATTGAAAAGGGGAACCCGAGTTGGAGAAGGTGCATTGAGAGAAGTTGCAGCTTATGTATTAGACCATCCGAAGACGGGTCCTAGGTCATTGTCCAGTGGAGAAATTGGTTTTTCTGGTGTACCCCCAACAGTAATGGTCAAATGCATGCACAGAGGATCTATTAAGATAGGTTCGATGCAGATGTTCAAGGAAAATTTTGGAAGTTGTGAAGATATAGGTCCTCAAAATTTTCCTGTGGAGGAGGTCCATAAGATCAGTGTCTTTGATATAAGAACAGCAAATGCAGATAGACATGCTGGGAATATTCTGTGGAGCAAAGACAACGGGGAAGAAGGGAGAATCATCCTTATTCCAATTGATCATGGCTACTGCTTACCTGAGAATGTAAGAATAATTTCTTTTACTTCACTTTTGAGAGTAGAGATTTTTATGTTCTTCTGTAATTTGTCTGCAATGTGCTTAACCACACAATCCAATCCAGTGCATGAATTCTGGTTCTAATATGTTAAATCGATTAGTGATCTACAATTTATCAGTTCTATGGAAAGAAGTAACATAGATATGAATGTTAAGAATTTTAGTCACGCATTGATCGTTGAGCTTTGGTTATAGGAAGTGAATGCAGGCTCACGAGATAACTCTAGGAGAAGAAGTTTATTCTCTTGAACACAAAAGGACTCCTGATTGTCTGCTTCAATCAATGCTTGCGATAATTAGCTGATTTAAATTCATAAGTTTATTTTAAGGCAGTCTATGGAGAATGTTTAAAAGATCCAATTTGTGCTGTATCTGCAATCATATTTTTGAAATTTGCACATTTCTATTTTTCTTGCAGTTTGAAGACTGCACATTTGATTGGCTGTACTGGCCGCAAGCCCGCCAGCCTTTTTCCTCAGAAACCATTGAGTACATAAAATCACTGGACGCGGAACAAGACATAGCACTTCTCAAGTTATACGGATGGGACCTTTCACCTGAATGTGCTCGTATTCTCCGTGTCTCTACCATGCTTTTGAAAAAAGGGGTGGAGAAAGGCCTTTCTCCCTTTGCAATTGGAAGTATTATGTGCAGAGAAACATTGAACAAGAAATCCGTGATCGAGGAAATTGTTGGGGAAGCTGAGGATTCCATGCTTCCTGGCATGAGTGAAATTGCGTTTCTTGAATGTGTGTCAAAGATCATGGATAGTGTGTTTGGCAAACTCGTCAAATGATATTAGACCAGACTGAACGAGATTTGAACTTTTTTGTTACTCATTATTACTCTCCAGTCCCGGGTGCCGAATGTGCTTACGAGTTCTTCAAGTGTGTGTATATTTGTATGTATAGAATGACCAGTCCATAGGAATGGACTGAAGAAGCTGGCTTAAAACTCAGTTTTCTTTTTCTAAGTTCTTTTCTCCTGACTTCTCCATTGTATCGGCCAGTTTCACTACTTCTGAAATATTTAACAGAAGTCGAATTATGAATAAAGAACTTATTTTATTTAATCATAGGTTGAGTCCTCAATTGTTAAGGGGCCATTCTCTTTGGCCATTTTGGGTTGTTTTCTGTTTTCGATTTTTCAAAACAGTAAAAACGCGTTCTTTTTCTTATTTTCGAAAACGTGTTTTTGAAAACGAAAAAGAATTTGTACACAAAACGATAAAATCATCGTTTTGAACGTTTTCAAGCCAATTCCACGAAAAACTTGAAAACAAGGGAAACAAACTTGAAAACAAGGGAAACAAGGGACATAGAGAAAAGAGAGAAAGAAGATGAGAGAGAGAGAACACGTTTTCCTTTTTTTATTTTCGAAAACAATTTTTGAAAATGTAAAAAAGAACACATTTTTAACAATCTCAAAATACACTCCCAAAACACAAAACTCAAAATGAATTCAAAACTCAAAACACAAAACTGAAACACAAAGAGAACGGCCCCTAATTCTCCACAATTAAAGCCTCAATGTCTGAAAATAATTGTTCAGCATATTGCATCATAAATGTGATGATGTTTTACTTTACAATTATGCTACTCAAGGATATGCTAAAAAAACAAAAGGGAAAGTGTCCAATGTCCATATATGATTAGAC
>CAIGRB010144088.1:72619-91179 GCA_903798255.1 Fraxinus quadrangulata
CAAGATTTGTATGTGCCTCTATGTCAAGCTGCACAAGATACTATAGAAGGCAAATGCCAATTTGAGACACTCAGTAGTTGAAAATTATTTTAGAACCTACCCCCTCGTGCATAATTATATTTTATGATGTTCTAATTAGAACCTATAAGCACCGAATTGACTGCATATGGAACTCATCATACATGAATAATGATATTAGAAAGTTTTTGGTATTAAGAAAATCCAATAAAGAGAGAAAGTGAGAGGCAATAGTAATAAAATTAAAAGCAAGATCCCTCAAAGGTATCCCCTCGTACAATCATAAAGAATACGCGTGTTACAGTACAGATGTCAAACAGAAGTAGAATGGACAAAAATAATAACAGCATTTTTTTTTCTTGTCGAAATGTTCAATGCATCATCACATTTATTGAAAAATGCAACAATCTTTTGCAAATCGCATAATACTATATTAATTTGATGTATTTTTTTTATTATTTTCCTAACTCCTTGTATATGCCTATTTATATCCAAACAAATTAAAAAAAAAAAACACACACACACACACAATCGACTCGATGTTTTAAAAATTATGGAATATATCTTAATATAAATTTCCATATTCGACGTCATTCTTTTTGGGCTTTTTGTAATTTAAAGTGCAATTACACTAGATACCAATTCAAAAGACGTCTTTGTATAATCTTTAAGGCTATGTTTGATAGTTCATTTTTTCTATGGAAAATAGACCATTTTCATGCATTTTCCATGAAAATAATTGTTTGATGGGTATTTGTCATGGAAAAGTAATTCCATCCACCCCACACGTGCACCAATTGCCCAAAATGAATGAAATCATAGGTGGGAAAATGGTTTCTAGGTTAAATTTTTTTTAATTCTTCGTTTCTTTTCTTTTTCTTTTTTGGTGGCAATGGACACTAATTTTATCACTAATTGTAAAAAAAAAAATTTATTTAATGAACAATTTCCATAAAAAATAAAGTCAAACGAACACCAAAAAATTCAAAATTTAAATATTTTCCACGTAAAAAATTATACCAATCAAACACAATTAATTAATAATTCTCAAGAAAACAATTCTAGACAATTCAATTCCTTGAAATTCATTTTCTTTACAGTTAAATTCTACTTTTATAATCAAACGGACCCTTTTAGTTTTTCTAATATACTGTCTCTCCAAATATTTTTTTCTCGTCCTAGCTATGTCCTGCATCTAAGGAACACAAAAGCCAAAGAATAGATGACTCCATGCAGGGACAAGTCACATAAAGCAATTCAAGAAAGTATATATTTTCACACTTCCGTCACGCGCGCGCACACTAATTTCAGACATTTATAGGATCCAAGTACAGCTACTGTGCTCGAGTTTAGATTGAATTAAAAATGGCCAAACCTAATCCTCAGAATCCATCAAATGACCGTGCAAATCTAATACATAGAGAGATTTAAAACTGAATCGAATGAGAGAGAGAGACACCAGAGCAATGCCATTCAATATGAAATGTAATACGCAAAATGCAAGATATTATCATAAGAATACTATTGAAGTACAGCATTTTGGCCCATCCTAGTTAAACATCAAAACGAGAAAAAAAAAATTAAGTACAAGCATTTCTCCACGCGCAACCTAAGTGTCGAGTTGGCCCCAAATCTGGATCAGATCAAGTATCAATTGCCAAAACGACCTCTTGCCCAAGGCACCATAGGCTGGCCACCTCCACTTCTTCTCGGCCCATTATTCTGCTGAGACAAGACCCTCATCCTTTGCTCCTTCATGTTTGCAAATCGTGAGTCTAATGTTTGAGACCTCCGCTTGGTGACCATCTTCACTTGCTGCTGCTGTTTCTGCATGTGAACATGTCACACCATTATACAAAAATTTAGGCAACTCAACAGGATAGATAAAATTGTGACAAGACTAGAATTTCTTCAGGCAACACACAATTTTAAAGCAGGTTTTCAAAGAGATCTGTTGCAAATTGACAAAATCAGCAAATCCTTGTGTCCAACCATCCTCCAGAGGCCGAAAACAGGAGAAAGGGAAGAATAAAATTTCGAGAAATGGAACCCCCATCCCATGCACCTTTTACTGAATAATAAATTAAGACAGTCCAAGTATGACAATAACCAGAAAACAAGAACTCTTCTGACTGTTTGCACGCATAAAGCATGATAAGATACCTTCTCAATAAAGCCACCTCCATTTGCTGCATTCTTCTGACTAGCTGGTGCCCAACCCCTGCACCCACATAAAACACGTATAAAAATTTTACAACTGCAGAAATGAAATCAAAATGTCAGTTAAAAGGCCCAAAGCAGGTAATTAGACAAATTTAAGTAATACTAGTTGCAAACATCCTCAACAGGAACAGAATACTTACCATTGCTTTTATATATTTTGTCATTTGTAACCAAAATAAAAGGATCAGACAAGTCATACCAGGACCAAGGGGAAGCACTTCATCTTTTATACGTTTACATTTTGGCTCTACCCAATATTAGAGAAAAAAAGGCTCCATTACAATGCGAAATTACTTTGAACATGGTACATAATAAGGTTTCAACCCCGGAAGTGCCTAAACTTTTGGCAGGATTCAAAGAACCACTTCACCCTATACATCAGGTGATTCAACAGTCACAAAATTCAAGAGAACTTTCGGCTCTAAACCTCGCAAGAGATCACTTTGACAAGATGACTTGTACAATTAGCTCCAAAATGTAGTCCAATTGATCATCTTGTGCACAAGTTGCCTTCAGGGGTGTCAAAGACTTGCATTTAATCACGCCGTATCAAGTATAAATATTTACTGCAGGAACCATGATTCAGTACTCGTACAAAATAACGAACATCATCACTTAATACAAAAAAATGGACAGTGTCCAATAAGACCCTTGGAATATTAACACTACAGAAGACTGCAATCCAGTGCCCCTGTTCAACTTTGATTCCAATTGTGTGGAGGACATTCACAGTTGTGGAGCAAAATTGACAAATGGCACAAGGTAATCAACTGGACTTACTGCATGCCAATCGGAGTATCAATTGCCAAAAAATTGTCCAAACAACAAACTCTTGGAGAATCACCCAGGAATTACAACTTCAGATGCGATGCAACTTAAAAGCGAGTCAACTGACATGCAAAGATCTTCGAATAATGCTAGCTAACTTCAGAGAAATGCCCAAATAACAGCAGTTAACAGCAGTTGATGGATACATAACTATGATCTATTCAATGTTGGATTGACAACCAACTAAATGCACCACTGCAATTGCTAATACGTGCATGCAACCTTCTTTTCTTAAAGTTAGCTCCCATTAGTCAAATTTATTCTCCGGTAATACGAAGTCAAAGCAATTTTCCTTTTGCTTCAACTGCTAGCCAAAATGTAACATAAAACTCTCTATGTCATGCAATCAAAAACCAGCTTCCAGCATAGACAAATAGCACAGCTTAAAGGATATCCTTTCATGTCAAAAGTTCAACATTGAACACACATAAGCACCCAGGCAATAACCTCCCACCCAAACAAATAAAGGAGTTCCAAATGCTTTTGAAAATTCACGCAAAGCTGAGGCAAATGGCGCAGTCATCAATAAAGAACCACAGATTACCTGCATCAGTAAACACAAATTACATTAACCTAAGACCAGAATTACTATCATGGACACATCAACCAGCACTTCTATAATCTTAATTGAAAACAAGTTTACAACAATATCAACCAGGAGCAATTGATGTAGTACCTGGGATTATTCACATTAACTGGCCTGCTTTTATTAAAAGCTCTGTTACTAAAAGGGGCAACAGCAGCCTTTCTTGCAGCCTCAGTTGCCAAAGGAAACTGATTCCCCTGAAAGTTTGACCTCCTCTGAGCAAGTGCACCCTATCAGAAGAAAAATAATAAACTAAAAGTACCAAATGAAGCAAAGCAAGGAAAGAAGTACAGTTTCAACCTCTCACGCAAAAAGAGGGGAAAAAATATTTTGCTTGCAATATACCTGTCTAAGAGATGACCTTGTGTCCATGAATCTCTGAACTTTAGCAGATTTATCTTGGACAGCATTTTTAACAAACTTTTGGTTCCTATTCTGTCGAATCAATTAGAAAAATATTAAAATCCGGCATTTAGAGCTTCATGCCAAGCAAGCAAATAATCACTGAAAGTCATAGAGGCATTTCTTACTGAAATTCTTTGCTTCTTCGGTTTCGTTACATTAGTCTTTGACAGTTTGATAATATCATCTGTGTTGAAAATCGAAAAACATAATTAACTTATTAACAAGAAGTATCCACGATAAGAACCAAAAGATGCACGAATGCCAATATTCCCACCTAATGTCATGTTTATTTTCTTCTCTGTAAGAGCAATAACTTCATTTGTAATGGGTTTAGCCGCCATCTGGAATAAAGAGGAGCGAGTCAATAAAATCCATCATAAATACCAAATCTTGATACTTACAAAACTTCAATGCCAAAAATTATACTGCTTCAAAAGAGACACACAAGTGAGAACGAGTCCTTGTTATTTCCTTATTTCATTTTTACTAGCACACAGTTTTTCTTGCAGCCAAAAACATCACAACGCTCTCAGAAATAAACATCAGTGTAACAATTCAAATTATTAAAAAGTGTAAAAAGAACAAGAACAAAAGAAATAAGAACAACGAAATGATAACAGAACCTAGAAACTTAATAACTACTAGGCAAGGCTTCCATTGTGTTATTCGGTTTACCTTTCTTATCCCTAATGTTCATCTACAAAACGGAAAAATAGTATTTTCACAAAAAAGAGTAATATAAAGTATAAACATCAGAATAGGGGAATCGGGAAAACTAGGGTTTCAAGACCAATAATTCACATAAAGTTGAAGAGATACAAAATAGCTTGAATTTCACACAATTCCAAAGCAAGAAAAATTAAATTTGGGTAATAATCAGATAAATTATGTAATCCAAGAAATAACTAATCCACACAATATTCTCGTAACCTTTTCAACCCGAAGAGAAACTATGAATCCAAGCTCCCAAAGTGAAGATTTTTAAGGTATTTCGTGTTAGGGTTTCAAGTGTACAAGAAGAGCAGTAGAAATTGCTAAAACCCGTCGAGTAAAAAAGGGAGAAAATTAAAGCGGCGATGTATAAGTATGACGAGGAATCGTGATGGTTGTTATATACTAGCTTAGGGTATTTTGATTGGCGGATATGTTGTCGCGAATTAACTAAAGCAGTAATTTGTTTCCTAATTGCTAGTTCAAGTCCGGAAACTAGAGACGCGTTTGTACCGACGCTGTCATTGGATAAGGGTGGGAGTACATTTGCTTGCGAGGCAAGAAAGGTTTAATATGTGGTATATCCTTATTCAATAATGCTCTAGTTAAAGAAAATTTTCACGTCGATCGTACGGATGAACGCTTGACAAATTATCGTTGAAATATGAAAAAAATACAAGAAAAGAATTAAAAAAAATTCCATACAGGTGCTGCCCTATACAATTTCTATTTTTTTTCTTGTCCTTATAAAATAATTCATTCTTATTTGCGGGGATATCTCAACATTTCGAAATATCATCAACTAAAATTTTGATGGATTTTAAAAAATTATAAATGTTAACCCTGTTTTCCGTAACGTCAATGTGAACAACAAATGTCGTCCATTTACACCAACTCAAGCAAATTCCAGCGTGTTTCGATCAAAAAATCAGTTCGAGAAGGGGAACATGTGAATGCGAGAGATGTTTTACAGCATGAGATAAAAATATTCGATCACCGATGATAATGACTAAGATGATTGCACTAACAAACAATCACCAATAAAGTGTAAAAAACCTAAAATCAAATTAACAGATGTAGAAGAAGCAAGAGGGTATATTCAGAGTATTTTTCTTGAGTGTATTCTTCTATATTAGAATCAATATTCGAAATACCATCTATTCATAGATTTTTGGCCGACATGGTGAGCATTATATCAGAATTACGTGGCATCATCTCCTTAACTGAATCCTCACATCACTAAGTTTATCATACATTCACAAAGGGTCGGTCACCCTATACATTAGGCGACACATCAGACATTATTTATTACAAATGTTACATCTCCTGAAGATTGCCCACAAATCTTGTAAAGGACGACTTCAATTTCAGAGATTTCAGATGAACTAGGGGTGGCAACCGAACCAAGCGACTCATCGGCTCAATCGCTCGACTCGTCAAAAACGACGACTTATTTTGAAGACGAGCAGCTCGCCGAGCGGCCCACGAGCCAAGCTAGTGTAATATGCGAGCCACAAAAAAATTAAAAAGGAATTTATCAGAACGGTCGCTGAATTTTTTCAGTGACCGTTTCGTTCAGTAATTTTTTTTTCAATTTCTTTTTTCCCCTATAAATACACATCCATTTATCCATTTTTTCCACCAAACTTACTATCAATCTCTCATTCTCTACTCTACTCTCTACATTTTATTATCAATATCATTTTATACTCTTCTTCATTTTATTTTGAATCGATTTTCTACACTACTACATAATCTACATTCACTTTTCAATTCTACTTCAACATTCAATTTCAATTATTCCATTACAAGTTTTCAGTCACAAATAGATTTACGCTCATTTGTTGAAAACTTGTTAGGTGTCGAAGGCGAATCATCGTCACGCCCCACAGTCAATTTGAAAATGAATTCGTCGATCTAAATGAATTACCCATTCCAGAAAATATTCAGAATTTCGATGCTCATGAAAATAGTAATCCAAATGATTTGGGTAACGTTGATAATGATGTTGTCATCCAATTGATTTGGAAGAGAATGATGTACATGTATTAGATATTACCGATGCAAGAGGGAAGAGAAATATAGGCAAAATGTTGGGACCATTTTAAATTTGTTCAAACTGGTCGTCTGGTCGATGGAGTTCCAGAAACAAAAACAGTATGTAAATTCTGTCAACAATGATTGACATGACAAAAAGGCATTGGAACCACCTACCTCAATCGTCACTACAAAACATGTGCGGCCAAACATGGACTTCTTCCTATTGGTCAAACGCAACTACAATTTGGTAGTCCAGGTATCGGTGGTTCTACTACACTACTTTCTACGTGGATGTATTCGGAGGAGAAAGCTCAAACGGGAATGGTGAAGTTCGTTGCCGCAACTCAGTTGTCACTAGCATAGCGGACAACCAACATTTCGTTTCCTACGTGAAACAATATTTTCAACCGAGGTACATTAGGGTAAGTAGAAATACTTTTCGTTATGATACAATAGAATATTTTATTAATTCAAAAAAACTATTGATTGCCGATTTAGAAAAATATGGAGGTGTGTTAACTTCAACTTCGGATATATATGAAATGATTAATAAAAGATATTATATAACTGCAACTGCACACTATAGACCCATTTTGGGTAACTCATAAAAAAATTATTGTTTTTAAAATTATTGAGTTCTCGCACAACGCTAACAATATATTTCATGCTATTATGAAAATTATTAAATAATATCATTGCGAGAGTAATTTTTTTTTATTACATTCGACAATGCTAGTGTAAATAAGGTTGTCATCGATAAATTGCATAGAATACTTCAACCCGATTTCAGTGGTTATTTGTTTCATAATCGATGTGTATTCCATATTTTTAATTTAATAGTACAAAATGGTTTAAAACGTGTTGAGGATGAAATTCAATGAATTAGGAATGCACTAGTATATATCACTATTGTACCTAGTCGAAAATAAGCATTCGGGGAATTTTGTGCTCAAATTGAGGTGACGCATACAAAAACATTTATTAGTGACATAGAATATAGATGGAACTCCACTTACTTATTATTAAAATCATGTGAATGTTTTGAATATTTAACTGAATTTTATAACAATATGCATATTAGAGATGGAGACGATACTATTTTGACTGAGTTCGATTGGAGTTTATTTTTTAAAATTAAAAAAATTTTGACAAGTTTTTATGATTCTACAAATATTTTGTCTAGTGTTTATTATCTCATTAATTGTATGGTACTCGAATGTTTTTATATAATCGATATGGTTTTTCATAGATTTAAAAATGACCCCAATTTTAGTTAGCTATATATTCCATGGAATTAAAGTTTAGAAAATATTGGAAAGACTTACCTATATTATTTCCGTTAGCATGCATCATGGACCCCCGATATAATTTATCGGGTACTAAATTTGTAATAATCAAATTTCACAAGTTTTAACTTTTAATGTACATATCACTTATAAAAATTTGGAACAAAATTTATGTGAAATTTATGATTTATATGCTCAACGAATGGGTACTCATATTAATCGAGTACCCTCTGACTCTACAATTATTCTTCTCAGTGATATAGCAAATGACGACGCTGAAATTTTAAATTTATTCGAAGGTATGAACTCATATAGATATGGTTCAACTGCATTTGCATGTAGTTTCTCTAGTACTAGTAGTAGTTTGTCTTCCACTGCATGTACTCAAATATCGAGTAATAGTCCAAATGTGTTGCCTGCTGAATTAATTGATTCCTTTAATCATACTACGCCTAATAACAAAACAATTAGGAAAAATTCAGAAGATGTAATTGAATTTTGACGAAGGTATAAAGGACGATGGCCAGTAGTTTCAGTAATGGCAAAAGATCTAATAACACCTCCAGTTAGTACTATAGTTTCGAAGTCTGCTTTTAGTGCAGGTAAGAGAGTTTTCTTCGAGATCAGAAGCCGACTGAAAGAAGAAATTTTGGAAGCATTAATATGCGTGAAGGACTGGAAAGACGCTCATTTTCGACTGCAAGATAAATATGTCGAAATTGCATGTAGTCAAGTAAATGATATTTAATTTAACCATATGCATCACAAAATTTTATTTTAACATCTCTATAATTTTTTAAAAAATTTGTGCACGTAACAAATTGTTCGTGTATAATTTTTAACTCCCCCTACCTGAAATTGAAGTAGTCTGTCACAAACCCGAATAAATGAGGAGAGTTTATCTTTTATTATTATTATTTTACAAAAGAAAAATATTTTAGAAAATGTATATTTAAAAAAATGTTTAGAAAATGACCAAATATGTATATATATATAGTAAAAGGGAAAAAAAGAGCTAAAGTTCGGCTCGACCCATAAGCCATCCACGACGCCGCTCGTGGGCTGAGCCAAGCTCGCCATTGACAAACTAGCCGAGCGGCTGCTATCCCTAGGATGAACTGAGGGCTTCAGTCGGAGAGAGTTTCATATTGGTGGTTTTTTGTGTGAAGAGCTTTGGCTTCTTCTTTGGTTTCTTACACAACGCTTCGGCTTAAGAGTTTCAGCCATTTAGGCATTGTTTCGGCACATGAGTTTCAATAATTGTTTGACTTCTTTACATTTGATCAATTGGATCTTTGTTAGCTTTCATTTCTACGTGGATTGAGACGTGGCACTTTGACTGGAGTCTCGGTGGCTAGGAGTAACAATAATCCCCCAAGTCTAAGCATGATTATTTATGTAATGTATGGACTTATATGAAAATTTTTGTAAGGGGTGATTTTTACACATCACAATAGTCTCCCAAGTCTAAGTATAAATATTTATATTATAGTTAGAATTTGAAAGTAGTTGATTTGCTTGAATTACCTATCATTGTTGACCGAAGCTGTGTACCTTGTAAGTTCTGAGTTTCTGAAATAAATTAGAGGAGCCTCAGTACGACAAATTTTGTCCAATGCTGTTTTTTCCAAAGTGGCTTCGTATATCTGAAGCCTTATCCGAAGCGATTGAGGAGAGGTGCTTTTGCTACTTGCCGAGGCTGCCACTCATTAATTATGGAGAACAATGTTTTTTGAAATGTTGGGAACACGAGGCGTACTTAATTATTGTACCCCAAATAATTTGTTGTTTCGTACGTTTTTAAGAAAAAGACAGTTGACGTGGTTCGTCTTCCAATACATGTAACCGCCACCGCATTTAATGCGCAATGATTGCTTTATATGCGCATCCTATGAAATTTAGACGCATTGAAGCTCATGATGTAAATGTACTGATCTGGGCTATAGAAGACGAATCGTCCGATGTACTATTATCTCATATTTAAATCTCAAATGAATGGTTGGATGATCTAGATCGACATCTATTGGCTGGGATTAAGAGCTTTTGTGTAACTTGTAAGTATATTAAACTTTAACTTAAAATGAAATGACGTCTTCACATTTAGATGGAGAGATTTGGATTTCGGCCAAATGGCTTCTGAGATGGGGGTGACAATAACAAATACGGTCGACCTGGTTCGAGCTATTAAGGCTTAGCAAAGTGCTATACATTTAGAGGAAGGTAGGAGAAATGGCGGGGTGGCTTAGAGGGCAGCCAAAATTCCTTCAATTATAAATGCATCATATATAGCAAACTTAAGGGAAAAATACCATATCCCATATGACATTAAACTTCTATCCCCCTTATCTTACGAGTGTCCATGCTTTCTGAGGCAAGGGTGTGTCACCGTCAGCAAGTTCTTCCTTAAAGCAGGACTTCGTCTGCCTCTCCACCCCTTCTTTAGAGCCATTCTTAGGTTTGTACGGGCTGGCTCCTACATAGCTCGTCCCCAATGCTTGGGCCTAATTAGTAGGAACCTACTTTTTGTAGAAGGAGACCTCAATTGGAGAGGACATACCCCTCCATATCTTCCAAACCATCTTCCTACCCCGGGTCTTGGAAAAATGAGATTTCAAGGGTTGGTACTCATTATATCTATGGGGGTCACATTCTTTTTTCGTCTTAGGCCTTATCTCATCCATCAAATGATGGAAGAAGACGTGGTTCTAGGTGAGGAGGAAATGGCATGAGGGTGACATAGTTTCCCACGTGATAGTTCTAACCTCCTACTCAGAAGCTCGTGAGTGTTGTACTTGCATTTGATGTTAGTCAATAATGATTCTGATCTTAACCTTTTTTATGTTTTGTAGGGTCGGTAGAGAGCTTCGACCTCAGTCAAAGTGAATTGGAGGTTGTTGAGGACGTTTACCGACGTCCTTCATCGTCGTGAGAGTTTGACTATTTAATCAAGTCCAAACGGTTCTTTGATGAATTATGTTTAATGGCCAGAAGAGGTAATGCGAATTTTTAATAATATTTTTGTTGATTTGTGTAAAATATTGCTGACCTTATTTCTCTTTTTGTAAAGAACTTCGAAAAGAAGAGGCATCCCACTCTCGATATGGCCACAATCCTTGCTGTCACCTCCAGAGGAAAGAGCTGAAGCCCTTATCTGTTGCAGCAAAACAGCTAAGGAACCAAGTTGAAAAGATCAGCTGAGTGACTGGTAGTTAGAGGAAGAATGGCGATCTACCGTGACAAACTTCCAGTCTTCCAAAAGAGTGACGAATTAGCTCTAGAGGTTCTAGCCATTCTTCATCTAGAGGTTCAAACTGCCACGTCTACATTTTATAAGTTCGGGATGGATAGGTGGTAAAATTTCGTGGAGACCAATGACGTGATGGACCTCTTCGCCACCATGGTCAACTAGACAGGGAGGGCCTTTGGAGTGGCCATAGTGGCTGAAGCCTTCTTAAAAATCCTTTAAAATAAAAATAAAGAGTTTGCAAATAAAGCCTCTCAGGACAATGAGGCAGCCAACAAGGCCGAAGCTGAGACAATTAGGAAGCAGCAAGCTGAGAAGTCTGTGAAGCTCGCTTCAGCATTGGCGAAGATTGAAAATCCAAAGAAGGAAGTCCATTTGTCCCAAAGTGAAGTGGCTTCAATGACAAAACGGGTAGAGACTTCGAATACCGACCAGAATCTGGCTGTTGAGGCATTGGAGAAGGCTTATAAGAAGAATTTTGCTTTGAAGCAACAGGTGGAGGAGTTGAACGTTAAAGATTCTGGCTTGAAAGAGGAGGTTGAGACGGTGAGGCAAGATGCTCAATCTGCTGGTGATGATGCTGTAAAGTACTACATTGCCAACTTCCACCTAACGAAGGCGTACCAAAGTTTCACAAAGTACTGGCGGAGGTATGCTTACACCAAGATGGTGGAATGAATTGAAGTTAACTCTCAAGCCATCAATACCTCTGAGTTGAGGTCAGAAGTTCTAGAAGAGAGAGCCTCAAACTTTGGCAGATGGTAGCCACGTGATCGAGATTGAGGATGATGCTATTGAAGAAACTTTTGAAACGACGGCTCCCAATGCTAAGTTCCCTTTTGTAGCTCCCTCCTCCACCTGTTTAGCTTATAGGTTTTTCACTTACATTTTCCATGTAAATAGTTTCGGCCCACCATTGTAATTATTTATTCAATGAACAAAAAATAATTGTCCATATACTTGTGTTTTATTTACTTTCTGCTTACTTTGCTACTTTATAATGCACTTCAGCCTATGCTTCCGGATGTCGGACAATGCCAGTTAAGGACACCTAATAGGAAACGAAAGGAAAGGCAAGAATTTGTTGCCATAATACATGATGAGGCTAGCCAGGATCCGAATGTAATTATAAGTGTTTTATCTATATGTGGTATTCATGTTTACGTTCTTATTGATTCTGGTACAATGTATTCCTTTATATATGCAGCATGCCTAGCCAAGATCAATGTTTCATATGAGAAAACCAGTAGTATATTATAAGTTAGTATGCCTTCATGAGGAATCATTAATACAAATAATATTGCTAAGGCAATACAAATAGATTTTAATGGGCTAGTCCTTGAGGCAGATTTACATGTAATATAATTAAAAGATTTTGACATTATTTTGGGTATGGATATGTTAGATAGCAATAGAGCCACAATTGTATGTTTCGAGAAGAAAGTAATCTTTAAAAGACCTGGAGAGGAAGAGCTTACGTTTTATGGTTTGAAAATAAAGCACCCCCCATCTTATCTCAGCTATATAGACGGAGAGGTTAAACCCCAACCTTGAGGGTCCCCCACCACCCCGTTCCTAGAGCATTGTGGAGGAGGTAAATCATGGGATGTGTCTCAGCAGACCAGGGTACAAGAGCTGCCATACTGTTAGTTGTTCTGACGTACTATCAAAAGAGACAACATTGGATAAAGTACCAGTTGTGCAGGAATACATTGACGTACTTTCGGATGACTTATCAGTGCCCCGTTTAATAGACAAGTAGATTTTACAATATATTTGATACGTAGAGCAGCGCCGGTGTCTCTCCATATAGTTAGATAAACTTCTAAATAAAGGTTTATCAGACCAAGTATGTTTCCCTGGGAACTCCGATGCTTTTTGTGAAGAAAAAGATGGGACAATGAGAATATGTATTGACTATTGAGAGTTGAACAAGCTCTTGAGAATTTATTTAGAGAGACCATGTTTTCAAAGATTGATTTGAGGTCAAGCACCATCAACTAAAGATCAAGCCGAGTGAGATACCTAAGACAGTATATAGGACTTGCTATGGACATCATGAGTTTACAGTTATGTCATTTGGGCTTACTAATGCCCCTGCAATATTTATGGATTTGATAAATATAATATTCATTCATACTTAGACAAGTTTGTTATTGTGTTCATTGGTGATATACTAGTGTAGTCAAGAGATTCTCAATAGCATGACGATCATTTGAGGACAATTTTATAAACTTTACATAAGGAGAAATTGTACTCCAAATTCAAGAAGTACGAATTTGGCTGGATCTAATAGAGTTTTTCGGACATATTATGACAACTAGGGATATAAGAAATAGATCCAAGTAATGTTGAAGTTGTTACTAATTGGCTAAAACCTGCAAATGTTGGAGACTTATGGAGCTTTCTAGATTTAACCGGATACTATCGACGATTTATAGAAGGCTTCTCTATGATGGTGGGTCCATTGACACAACTGACTCGTAAGGGAGTGAAGTTTGTATTGTCTGAAAATTGTGAGCAAAGCTTTTAGGAATTAAAAGATAGACTTGTATCTGCTCCATTGTTAGCAATACTAGAGAAATCGGAGGGATTTGTGATCTATAATGATGTATCTAAATTAGGTTTGGGTTGTGTTTTGATGCAACGTGAAAAGGTAATACCCTAAATTGAGATAGTTAAAGAGTATGAGAAGAATTATCATATGCACGATTAAAACTTGCAGCGATATTCATGCTCTCAAGATTTGAAGTCATTACTTGTATGGAAACGAGTGTGAAATTTACAGTGACCAAAGAGCCTCAATCACTTTTTTAAGGAAAAAAAATTAGATATGAGACAATGACGATGGTTAGTGCTAGTAAAAGATTATGATTGCACGATCCTTTACCATTCGGATAGAGCGAATGAAGTTACAGATGCTTTGAGTAGGAAGAATATGGGTAATTTATTAGCACTATGTACACAACAGGACCAATAAATCAAGGACTTCGAAAATTTGAGAATAGATGTGCTAATGTCACCATCTTAAGCGTCACGGAAGTTAACATGTTTGCTTTTAAGGTCAACCATCAGGGACAAGATTATAGCAGCTCAGAAAAGATGGCGTCTTTTCTTAGAAAAGATGGCGTCTTTTCTTGGAAAAATCAGGTTTGATGTTGGAATTGAAAAAAGTAAGGGATTTGCGATAAGCAATGATAAAGCAATTATGTTCAGAGGTCGACTATGTATACCTAAGGATGAAAGGCTAAGAAAGGAGATTATGATTGAAGCTTATTCCGCTCCTTATATTGCATACCCAGGATGCAAAAAATGTACAAGAAATTATGTAATCCCTTTTGGTAGAGGAATATGAAAGGAAGAATATTTTTGTTCGTGTTGAAGTGTATAGATTGTTGTAGGTAAAAAAGAGCATCAAAGGCCATCAGGGCTATTAAATTCAATGGATATACCGAAATGAAAGCGGGAAAAGATTTCGATGAATTTTGTAGTAGGTTTTCCTAGGTGAGCGAAATAAGATGATTTTTTTTGGGTCATAGTAGACCAACTAATAAAATCTTCCAATTTTCTACATATTCGTATGACTTTCAATCTAGAACAATTTGCACAGTTGTATGTCAGAGAGATCGTTAGACTTCATGGGGATACCAATGTCCATTGTGTCGGATAGAGACTCGAGATTTACTTCAAATTTTGGTGGAGCCTTCAAAAAAAACTATGGGAACTAAATTGTCTTTCAATATTGCATATCATCTTCATACAGATGGACAGTCGAATGACCTATCCAAGTACTAGAAGATATGCTGAGGACAATTGTTGAATGTTAAGGACAATTGTTATTCTTTTTTAATTTTTTTTTGTCTTGATAAGATTTTAATGGTTATGATAAATTACAAAATGACATTTATATTTTAAATATTGAGAATTCTATAATGAGTATGAAATTAAAATGCATAAAAATGATAATCTGAATAACACATATATCTGGCATTGCATGTTTGGTCACATAAATAAGAGCGCAATTCGAAAATTACAAATAGATGTATATTTGGGTTAAATGATTTTGAATCATTTGACAAGTGTGAATCATGTATGTTAGGCACAATGACCAAACCTCCTTGAAAAGGTGAAAGATCTGCACAATTAATTATTGAGTCTAATACATAATGATGTATGTTGACCCATGTCAATTAATGCTAGACGAGGCTTCTCTTATTCCATTACATTTACTGATTATTATTTCAAAAATGGTTATATATATTTGATGAAATTCAAGCATGAAACACTTGAAAGATTCAAGGGATTCAAGTTAGAAATAGAGAAACAAATAGATAAATGTATTCTCACACTAAAACCTGATCAATGTGGAGAATATCTAAAAAAGAGAATTTTAGATTATTTAAAAGAGAATGAAATTCTCTTGCAATTCAGTGATTCAGTGTTTGTTGCTCATGTGTTCACTATCTTGCCTCTACTATAAAAGAGAGGATGACCCATGTATTGTTCATTTTGGTACCCCTGCTTTGACAATTGAATTAGTTTGGAAATATTATGCCTCGTCTCATGCCTTCATTTGTGTTTTTTCCCATTCAAAGTGATTATTCACTATTGAAGAACCAATTTTCTACTGTTGTGAACTAACTTTTCAACTCTGATTTCAAACATGCGAAGTATTAATGTAAAATTCGATGTTTCTTTTATTGAGTCATATTTGAAATTTTAGTGCCTCGTAGGGTGAGATATTATGCAATGTTCTAAAATGTGCTAGACGAAAGATGTCTTGCATATGGAGAAGGCGTGGAACAAGGCGATCAATTCTAAGATGCAGTCCCTTTTTATTTTTAAAGTTAAATAACTTGTTGAACAGAAGGAATAAATTATTAATGGTCTTGTTAAAACGAGAAAATGAATGATCTTATTAAAAATAGGAAAATACCTTAGTACACAGAGGCATGTCTATGCTCATAAGGCTTGACCTTACCGCATTGCCATGCCTTCATGCCTTTTAGAACGTAGATATTATGACTCCTAAATATTCCAGGGAACTTTAAGTCATGATTGGTAAAATGAACAAGATTGTATTTGGATAATACAAAAAAGAAAAAGAAATCAAAATCTCATCCACTGGACTGTACAGTTCTCACTTTGAGCTCCTATAATAAATTTCTTCTAGTCAGTTTTTCGTTCATATGTTTCTGAGCCGACTTATTTTTCTATCTATATATTCTTGCTTTACTTCCTCTCTTTTCTGTTGCTACTTCCAATGTGAAAAGATTTTTATGAGTTGTAAAGATTAGAGATCTAATTTAGCTTGAGATAATCGTTCTGTTAGGAGGTTCAATAAATGTTTCGGGACATTTGATGATCTCTTTGTTGCGTTTTTGCATCTTTTGTTAATTGGTTTGGGGTATGCAATTAGTTGAATAAGATTAATTGAACTTTTACCATCATTTTTACAGATACCTTTCATTTGATACGCTTCACTTTTATGCTTTCATTTTTTTTCCTTTCTTTATTGGCTTTTACTAGAGTTCCAGCCACTTTATGGTTTTTTCTGATTGTTTACTTATGAATGGAAACTTTTGCCCACAACAACATATGATTGCCTACGTACACTACAAACAGGCAAGCCCTTCCTTATTTATCTTTTGTTGTTTGACATATTCTGTCATGATTTCTTATGATCAGTAGTAAACTAAAGTTGGTCATAAGCTTGATCATGGCTCACTAAAAGAAACTGGGCAATTAGCCATCCAATGGTTGATCTACTTAGGGATGGCAGAGGGGCGGGTTCAGTTCGGGGCGGGTTCGGTTCGGGGCGGCAATATGCCCCTTTACCGCCCTGTTTAATTTTTTTTATTATATTATTATTTTTGTGTAATTATTTTTAATTTTTAATTTTTTTTCTTTTTCACGGGGAAGGTTCGGGACGGGGAATCCCCTCATGTAAAGATATGTCCCTCAAAGATATGTAAAGACATGTCCATGCCCCGCCCTGCCACCCCGTCGGGCGGGTTTTTTTTGCCCCATTCGAGGCGGGGTGAGGTAGGATCGGGGCGGGGCGTGATTTTACCTTATGAAAGATTTCAAAAGAACAATCTTCAACTTGAAGGCTTTAGAATAAAATTCAACTGAAGATTAATTATAATTGCCTTAAAGGTTAATATGTATAACGTGTAATTGCAAGACCCGGGCTTCCATGGAATTCTCAAGCAAAGGTTTCTCTTGGGTCTCTCCCTCTACATCAAATATACTTGCATTATTTATTAACCTTGAGATGATTTTTAGAAATTTATCTCAATTGTCTTCGATGTTCGAATTGTGAACGTGAATGCAAGTGTAGAAGCACATTCTGATATATAAGTTCATAAAGAGACCATGTATTGAATTATTCGGGAAGAGTATATGAATTTTTCTAGAAGACTATTTAAAGTTAAGCTTACGTGAATTAAACATTTGGAAAAAAAAATGACGAAGTTGACCCCGTCTACTACAGAGTCATACACTTCATTAGATAAATAATTTTAAGAGAGAAAAATAATGTTCATGTTTGCTGATAAATATAGATTTTATACTCATTTGTAGCGCTAAATTATGATATTTTATTATTTTTTGAATTAAATTCTGCCTAATTTATATTAAATTGTCGTTTGTAGGTAAGAATTGAAGAAAAGAATGCAAAACAAAGGGAAAATGACAAAAATCCAAAGTGCGAGGACTAAATTGGCATGGGTTGTACAAATAAATTTATTTTAAGGATCAACTTGTATTGTACAAAATAATTAAGGACTTGAAAGAAGAATTAATTTAATTTGGTATTAGAAGTTAATTGGGCCTTGAATTCGATTTTTAAATGAATCAAATCATTGGTGAATTAGGTTATATATAATTATATATATATACACACACAAGGCACGGAGAAAAGGAGAGAGTCGCAGCCAATTGAAAAGAAAACAAAAACTTGTTTGAACACACAATAGCTAATTGGGAACAAGAAACAAGAGATTAAACACGCACACAGTGGCCGACAAAGTGGAGAAATTTTAGTATATATTATACACACACGCACAAACAAGAATTTTGGGAAGAAAAGTCAAGGGCTTCTGGGAAGAAAATAGAGAATTCAATTAAATATTATTATTTCACGCATAGGAGTCGGCTTTTCTGGAAGGAAAAAGGAGGCAGCTTCAATTTTAGCCAGAACTAATCACGTTTCGTC
>CAIGRB010144088.1:102048-115031 GCA_903798255.1 Fraxinus quadrangulata
TTTTTTTTTTTTTGTATTTTGGGTTCGCCCTTTGAGGGACAATTTGCTCTTATTTATATGCTTCTAAGCAAATAACATGGCCACCTAAGGTCATATCAACACGTAACTAGCCTAAAAACGTTTATCACCATCTTGAATTCAAGGTTTCTTATTAGGGGTTAAGGTCGGGCTAAGCTAATCATGGTGATGCTTTGGTGGTGAGTAATCATTACAGACCCATGACTCGTTGAAAATGAGGTGTTATTGTCATTGTTCTCACTTATTGCTTTTTGAATTGTCATATAAGTAGTGATGACATCACACAAGAGAAACGTGTTGCAGGACATAATGATTATGTCTCTGGATGGCGACGATATGAATCGAGCTAGAGGTGGCAATTGAATTGAGTAGTTCGTCGGCTTGTCGATTCAGTTCAAAAAAGCTTTGCCCGACTAAGTCAAACAAGCGCCTCAGATTCATTGTTAACGCCCATGAGCAAGGCTCTGGCTCGTAGCTCGCCTAGCCAAACAGTGAAGTGACCAAACTTCTAAAGATTTGTGATCTTTTTTTAAATGGTCATAAACTTTTATTTTATTTTTTCCTCTATAAGTACTGCACAACCAAATCATTTTTTTTCCACAACAAATTCAATAATCTCTCTTCTATTCTCTTTACAATATAATCCCTACATTATACATTTATTCTACAATTTTTATACTCTCTACAATTATATTACATACATATACATTCATTATTACATAATATATACAAATATTCTACAATTTTTATTACATTTAAATTTAAATTCTACTATTTACATTCTCTCAATTCATTTTCAGCACTATGCATTATCCAATTTATACATTTCATTTTTATTCTCTATTCTACAATCTACATTCTATTAGATAATATACATGGCCTCTCATGAATTCGTTGAGGGCTTGTTTGGTGGCCAATCACGTATGACGCTACAATCTCAATTATCCAATCAATTTGTTGATTTCAACGGCTCCCCATCCCCGACAATTTATAGGGAAGTAATAATCCAATTAATTTGAATGACATCGATAAAGATGCTGGCAAAGTCGAACTACAAATTTCTGATGCAAGGGGAGAGCGAAAGGAAAAAAAGCTGCAAAGTGTTGAGAACATTTTAAATAGATTACAATCGATCGTACCGTCGACGGAATCCAAGAGTGTAAGGCAGTGTGTAAATACTATTAAACACGATTAGGTGGTAAAAGGGTATCGGTACTACCTACCTCAATTGTCACTACGAAAAATATATGGTTAAATATGGGCTTGTTGGCCAATCTCAAATACAAAACATTTGGTACTCCTTTCGATAGCAGTTCTTCAACACTAAGCACATGGATGTACTTGAAGAAAAGAACACATGATGGATTGGTGAAGTTCGTTGCCAGTGCTGAATTGCTACTAAGCATAATAGACAATGATCATTTCATAACATTCGTGAAGGAATATATTCAACTAAGATACAAAGGGATAATTAGAAATGCTCTTCATAGTAATACCATTGATTATTTCCTTAGAACTAAGAACCAATTGATTAATGATTTAAATAAATATGATGGTGTTATATTGTTAACTTCAAATTTATGGGATAATATAAATAAAAAAGGTTATATAGCACAACTACACTTTACATAGACCCACTTTGGATGATGCGTAAAAAAATTATTGCTTTTAAGATAATTGACTTTCTCATAATGCTATCCTGCAAATTATTAGGGAATATAAATGTGAAAATAAAATTCGTTATTTTACGTTTGGTAATGCTAATGTTAACAAGCTTGTTATAGATAAACTTTATAGAATACTTAATCATGATTTTGGTGATTTTTTGTTTCATGTTCATTGTATTTGTCATATTTTAAATTTAATTGTGCAAGATGGTATATGAGATATTAAGAATCAAATTGATAGATTAGGGATGCACTAGTTCATGTCACCAAGTAGGAAACAAACATTTGAGGAACTTTACGTATAAGTTGGCCGAGATCTCAAAAGATTTATAACTGACGTAGAGTATAGATGGAATTACATTTACTTACTATTAGAATCATGTGAAAGTTATGAACATTTAATCACTAAATTTCATAACTTTATGCAAGTAAGAAATGACGATGATTCTATTTTGATTGATTCTGATTTGGAACTAACCTTTAAAGTCAAATTTTTTATTTTTTGACAAATTCTTATGATTCCACAACTATCATATCTGGGGTATACTACCCCCGCTAATTCAAAAGTTCTTGAACGTCTTTACATCATTAAAAAATATTTTCAAAAATACAAAAATGATCTCGACTTTCTCATATATTGTTTTCTAGTATGTCTCCTACATATAATTCGACTTCAGACAAGTTCTGCTGGAATGCTTGCTGAATTAGTTAAATATTTTAATCATCAAACACTTAATTCTATATTTTACATCTACAACTTTATGAATTTCATATTCATACAATTCAATTATTCAAATCAAACTTCATATATAAATTCTATACATTCAATATTTCAATTTAATGAAAGCAATGATTGTTGCATCAATAAAAGCAAGCCACAGAAAATGATTAATCCATTTCTCAAATTCCTTGTAACGTCAACGAAGTGTGTTGACAAATATATGAAGTGTGTTTGGTTCATGTGTTTGTGAGACGGTTCATTGACGATATTTGGAAGAACTTGAGGAAATACCAAAATGGATTGTTTGGTTTTCGGATGCTTGATTTAAAAAAATATATNAAAAGACTAAAAAAAAAAAAAAACAAAAAAAATAAAAAAAAAACAAAAATCAAATAATAATAATAATGAGCCCATGGACTAAGTTGAGCTTGACCCTTGATAGACGAGCCGAGCATAAAGTGGTAGACCCAGAAATTTCGGATGTAAAATTCCGAAATTTCTTGACTTCAAGCACCACGTAAAATTTCATTATAAAATGATGTAAATTATATTGAGAAATTTTTCGTGCGAAAGTAATAAACGTTTATGAAATAATTGATTTTTTTTACTAAAAAAAGATAAGTTAGATGCCTCTTTTTAAGATACACATTTGATGATTTTCGATATTTGTTTGGATAATTCGATTTGTTTATGATGTAGTTCTCGAAACAAGTTTCGAGATGAGATTGATAATTTATGGATTCGATTAGCGTACGATTTTTAGAGAATTTTTAAAGTTAGCATGTAATTGAAGTTCTCGAAATATTAACTTAGAACGACTCGAAATTCTCGAAATTTTTAAAGTTAGCATGAATTGGGACTCCAACACAAATTAAACTTGAATTATTCATTATTTCATTATCAAAACTTGTGTAACTAACAACTATCATGCTATACCATAAATCCTCATAATGTCGTAACAGTGAAAAAAGTCATGCTTGACTTTAATGCTCTTCTGGCCGTTGGATTGCTCTCAAAATCCAACGACACCTAGAAGCTTGCACGTATCTCACGGAAGGCATCCTTTCTTTTCGTGTCCAATCATACCTCATCATGTCTTTTCATTCAGAAAAAAAAAAGCAATCATTTATTTACTTTTTACTCCATATGCTGCAAAAATATTATAAATAAATAAGGAAAATGCTGTACTTTTTAAATTACATTATGATTGACAAACCTCCTTGTATAGCAGAATTTGGACAATAATGTGAAAATGTGTTGAGAAAATCAAAATATAAACAATAATGTAAATTTTAATATACACGTATCATGATTGAATAAATAATTAATGCAGAATGGTTAAATAGGAGATATTGTCCAATTGGTCCATTAGTAACTTGGTTTGTAACTAGTCTCCATTAAGTGAAATATCGTGTCATCGTTATCGACATGTTTTAGTTAAAGTTGGTAATTAACTCTAGAAGTTCGTTTGGACTCGATCATTGGTTGTTTGAGCTCGCGAATTAATGCAAGGCAAGAAATTTGACACACAAGTCAAATTTGCTCGACTCATGCTTTTCACAAATTGGCTCATCAAAAGGGCTCGAGAAACCCTTCTAAGAGGCTGCAAAAATGTAACCTGTTGAAAACAAGTGGATTGGCGCATGCAATGAACAATATTTAATTCGTCTCATAAAAATTAACTTACTTTTTTTCCATCTATTTCAAATTATAAACGACTTTTCTTATTTATAGTATATTTGAATTTTTAGTTTTTTAATATACCCCTATTTTATCAATAAATATGAATTACTTCTATTTAAACAATTATTTAATGTAGGGGTATGTTATAAAAATGTAAGAAAAATTTATATTTTAAACTATATTAATATTACATTTTCTCATTCTGTGTAAAATATAAAAATAAGTCTATCTGTATGAAACAAATGAAGTATTATTATTTTTGTTAATCGTAAAATTAAATTCCCATTTGACAACTATTATTTAAAAACTCTTTATTCTATATACTCATTTCAAACATAATTCACACACGAAAATATTATGTATGTAAATTTAAATTTTTTTTCAATTTTCTAAATATACAATTTCTTAAAATTTTTTATTCAAAATATTGTTTTTCCCACTAATCACCACAAACTCGAAAATAATTAAATAATTTATAAATTTGTTCCAAGCTCTCTCTAATTGGTTGGTGAGTTAAATAAAATAAAAGTTTATGTTATTTAGATGACAGCATTGTTCAACAATTAATCATTACTCAATGGGTCCACCTGAGCTCACTCTTATCTTTACATCCACCTGTCGAAATCACATGCAGCAGCGTACAACTACACCCTTACACATATTGTACATTTTTTGATTATTGTTTTTGCTGTGGATAATATCTTACTGTGTATCATAATTGACAAAAGACGACCCTCTATTGAGAGCGCTATACCATAATTGACAAATGACGATACTCTATTGGGGGCGCTTGTGAGCTCAGGCACCCTTATAATGGGAGGCCATTATTTATCAATTATGACACATATTAGGTAAAGTGTTGTATACTTATAGTATAACTCTACATTTTTTTATCGATGTAAATTACTTTGGAGTCATTTTAATGCTTAGTCATTTTTATATGATTCCAATAGACAGATTTTTGAAGAATATTTGATCAAAAAAGAAAGAATTTTTTTTAACTTACATGTGATTTTATTATATTAGAGAACGTGTAACTAAAAAAAAGAATGTATTTTATAGCCTTCTCGTCGACCTCGTCCTCTTTGGTTTCCTTTTCCTTAAGATGTTGAATTGGCTGTATTGCTACACAGAATTCTGTTGAAATCCACGGCTTGTAATTCCGTTATATTGGAGCCCAAATATGGGCTAAATAAATAAAGTTATATTTTGTATATGTTATTATCTAATTTTATTAATAAACATGCACTAAAAGTTGAATTTTTCTTGAAAAAAATTAGTATTTATCGAAGAAATTAGAAATAATGTACAACCAGTTGTAGCCTAAGCCAAAATTGCAGTTTTAGCAGATATTCCCTCTGGGCTCACCATGTCTCCCATTGGCCATTGTCTACGTCTACGACAGTCAGCTACCACCCTCACCAGAAAACAGTTGAGAATGGTGCTATGTATTAATCCTACTAATTAAACCACATTAATCTACCTTAATCCTCCTTCTTGATTACCCAATTCTCTTATATACATCTGTAGATCTCCTTGCATTTTCTCAATTTTTGCGAAAATGCCGGGTTTAGTTTCAGTTAAAACTCCGGCAGGGGCTTCGCCGTTGCGAATTGCGGTACCCGATGAGCCACACACCCCGATCCGACCGGAACCCACCAGATCCGAACCCATTAACCCGAAACCCAGCTCCCCGGCTCCTCGCCGTCCGCCCTCCCCTTCCCCGTCCAATTCACGCGCTAAACCTTCTCCTGATCGGAGCTCCGGCAAGAAGAAATCACCTCCAGAAAAGAACCTCCTTGACGAATCCTCCCTCGACAATCCGGATCTCGGCCCGTTCTTGCTCAAGTTAGCCCGAGATACGATTGCTTCAGGTGAGGGCCCGAACAAAGCCCTTGACTACGCGTTGAGGGCAGCGAAGAATTTTGAGAGGTGTGCGGTTGAGGGAGAACCGAGCTTGGATTTGGCGATGAGTTTGCATGTTGTAGCGGCGATTTATTGCAGTTTGGGGAGGTTTGAGGAGGCGGTGTCGGTTTTGGAACGGGCAATTAAGGTTCCGGAGGTTTCGAGGGGTGCGGATCATGCGCTTGCGGCGTTCTCTGGTTACATGCAGCTCGGGGACACGCATTCGATGCTCGGGCAGCTGGATCGGTCCATTGATTGTTATAAGGAAGGATTGAAGGTACAGATGGAAGCCTTGGGTGATAATGATCCCAGAGTTGCCGAAACTTGCAGGTAAAGTTCACTTTTACTGTGCCAATTTTTAATATTTTTGGAGGTTTTTTTTAATTAGCATTTTAGAAGCAATTACATTAGGATTTTATTCAGTTTTGTGCTTCCGAAATTTGTATTCAATGAGCTGTTCTGTGTTTAATCTGTTGTTATTGAACTTGGTGAAATGAGAAGAAAGTGAATGTGATATTGTTTATTATATTGGGAGAAGAATAGATAGCAATGTGAATTAATGTAATAGGAAATGCTAAAGAAACGATTTTTCTTTAAAAAAAAAAGTTCATTCTAAGAATTTTTAAAGTTTCACAGCATTGTAATTGGCATAATCATTTAGTTGGAAATGGAATTTGCACGTCAGTGTTAGGGATCCACAAGGAGAACTCTCCAAAGTTGGTTGATATTATCTTCTAGAACATACTTGCCTTTTGTGGTGCTTCTTTAGATTGACTAGTTTGAGAGATGAAATTGACTCGTTAATTGAGAAAGCAATGAATGACTTAATAATGAGAGAAAATAAAATCGCCTAGTTATTGAGAGAAAATGAAAATCAAATAGCTTATGAAAAGAGAATCATTTATGCAGAGTCCGACTTTCATGTTCGGTCTTCTTGTTTTGCTCCATGTCGTTATTTCCTCTTTTCAGAAGAAATGGACTAATAGGGCAGTGGCACAAATTTTACATTTGAAATTTCTTTTTTCAGTATGAAATAACTGTGCAGCCATTCTAGAGAAAATAAAACCTCTGCATTCCCTCCATTAGGCATACCAATGTGCAAATTAATATGAATTAAATCTGCATTATGTGGAACCTGGATTTATTTATAACAATGTTGGGCTATGTAGAAGAATGCTATATCAAAAGATCTGTTTTTGTCTTATTTGATTTCCATGAAACTTGTAATTTTGACAGTGAATAATAGTAAACGAAAGCTTGAAAGCATCTATGCCACGTGCATGCTTTAGAGCTCCCTCTTCCTGTGTTTTAACTGTGAAGCCATTCTAGAGAAAATAAAACCACTGCATTCCCTCCATTAGGCATACAAATGTGCAAATTAATATGAATTAAATCTGCATTACGTGGAACCTGGATTTATTTATAACAATGTTGGGCTATGTAGAAGAATGCTATATCAGAAGATCTGTTTTTGTCTTATTTGATTTCCATGAAACTTGTAATTTTGACAGTGAATAATAGTAAACGAAAGCTTGAAAGCATCTATGCCACGTGCATGCTTTAGAGCTCCCTCTTCCTGTGTTTTAATAGTCATCTAAGTGCAAAATTGTGATTTGATGCAACCGTCTTGTACTTAAAAGAGTTATTACATTCCCACATTTCCTAAACCATGGTGATTTCCAACACAAAAGCCATTCTAAATGTTTCAGCTTGACAAAGAATAATATGGTAAGCCACAGTTTCTATTTATCCAGACAAAGAAAAAATCAGTTATGTTGAATCTGACTGTAATATCTGTTTAAAGAAAAAGATATGTCATTTAAAGACTGTTATTCATGACAAATTTCAGTTGCTCTAAATTTTAAGTGTCAAAATTGAAAATTGTAGGTACTTGGCGGAGGCTCATGTTCAAGCAATGCAATTTGATGAAGCTGAGATTATGTGCAAAAATACACTTGAAATCCACCGTGTGCATAGCCCACCTGCTTCTCTTGAAGAAGCAGCTGATCGTCGGTTGATGGCTCTCATATGTGAGGCTAAAGGAGATTATGAATCTGCCCTGGAACACCTTGTACTTGCTAGCATGTCAATGATTGCCAATGGACAAGATAATGAGGTTGCAGCTATTGATGTTAGCATCGGTAACATCTACTTAGCCCTTACTCGCTTTGACGAGGCGGTTTTTGCCTACCAAAAGGCACTCACTGTCTTCAAATCTTCAAAGGGTGACAACCACCCATCAGTTGCCTCGGTCTTTGTACGGCTTGCTGATCTATATTACAAGACAGGAAAACTAAGGGAATCCCGATCTTATTGCGAAAATGCTCTTAGAATATATGCTAAACCTGTACCTGGAACCACTGCAGAAGAGATTGCAAGTGGGATGGCTGAAATTTCAGCCATTTATGAAATGTTCAACGAACCTGAGGAGGCGCTGAAACTTCTGCAGAAGGCTATGAAACTCTTGGAGGATAAGCCAGGACAGCATAGTACAATTTCCGGTATCAAAGCACGCATGGGTGTGATGTTTTACATGGTTGGGAGGTATGAAGAATCATGGAACTCTTTTGAGAGTGCTGTAGCAATACTTAGGGCCAGTGGTGAGAGGAAATCAGCATTCTTTGGAGTTGTGTTGAACCAGATGGGTTTGGCATGTGTACAGTTGTTTAAGATAGATGAGGCTGCGGAGTTATTTGAAGAAGCTAGAGAAATATTAGAACAAGAGTGTGGCCCGTGTCATCAGGACACTCTTGGTGTCTACAGCAATCTTGCAGCAACTTATGATGCCATGGGAAGGTAATACCATCTATTTGAATATTCTCTCAGCAATTTTTCCTCTGCAATCTTATAAAATTTGGGTCACTTCTTTGCTAGGGTATCTAGGGAAAACGATTGGCTAGAATTATTGAAGTCTCCCAGGTTATATAATTGGGGAGAAGGCGCCCGGGGGGGTCACTTTTCTATCATAAGATTTTGATGTTGGAGTTCAAGTTCCTATAAAACTGGAATGTTCCAGAATTTAATTAAAGTCGTTATCAGATTTTGTCCAAGGTTTTCATGCTGAATAAGTATATAGAATCGATCTTTTTCAACAATTAGCAGGTTTGTAGTCTTAAGAGTTGACCACCCATTGACGATGCACTCAACCTTGGTATGAGGTGTTCATTGTTATGCCATACTAATAGTTTGAATTCAGTTCAGGGGCCAAATAGCATCTTGAATCAGGAATATTTATAATGGAGTTCCAATGTAAATTCTTTGAACAGGAAAAGATACAAAAGCTTCTCTTTGGAAGGAAAGCCAAGTTAAATATAACAGTCTAATATTAGCATCTCATCCTGATAAATGGGAGGTATAGAAGCAATCAGTAAGTGAATATCCTCTTATATAGAGATAGTTAATGCCCTTGGGAAGTGGTGGATGGGAAATGGGATGATTATTATTTGTTTAATATGATAAAAACAACATGAACTGTAGCCCTTTTCAATTGAGGCATTCTTTTTTTTGTTTCGAAAGGTAATTTTGGTATTCTGCATAACATAGGTCATTGCTCGACCTGATAAATCACTTGTAGCTGTTATGGTTATTGTAATTGTCTGAGATCGAGTCTGAACTTCATTTTCATCACACAAAGCATCAGATTTGGAATTAGTCCAACTCTGGCTTTAACTCTTCAATGCAACATTACATTTTAACCTCCCATTGTTCTGAAGCTTGTAATTCATAAGAGCATTGAAAGAGATTCTAATTATTTTGATTTTTGACTTGGGCAATTTTATTTTCTAATTCACTTTTCATTACCATCTAGTCGTGTGGGGGCACTAAACTTGCTTTGACATTGTTCACTGGAAATTTGCAGAGTTGAAGATGCAATAAAGATTCTGGAGTATGTTCTTAAATTGAGGGAAGAGAAGCTTGGAACGGCGAATCCCGATTTTGATGATGAGAAAAAAAGGCTAGCTGAGCTCTTGAAAGCAGCAGGCAGGTCTCGAAACAAAAAGGCAAAATCACTTGAAAACCTTATCGACCCTAATTCTAATACAAGGACAAAGAAAGAGACCTCAAAGAAGTGGTCTGCTTTCGGGTTTAGAAGTTGATTTACTATTAATTTTCCTGTGTTTGTTCCTCCAATTTGTCTCACATGCGTATTCTGTAGCGTAGTAGATTGTGTACAGTGTTAGTTTTTCGACTTGTAATCATGGGCCATTTGAGTTGTCATCGTATTCTGTTTTCACCTCATGTTTAATTGATTATCCAATTTGTGATGTTGAACATATTGTTTTCTGAAGTTGATCTAGTAAGCCAAATTGAATGAATGGAGCATTTCCATATAACAATTTGCTCGTTTGTGTACATTTGTGATTAAAATTATGTTCAATTATGTAGTTATATATGATCTATGCCTCCATAACCTTGTCAGAAATATATAACTCATTTTTATTTTTGTAATATTCATTTTGGAGCTATTAATTTCACATTCTTCAATTTTAGTTGCATAGCTCTAGAACAAAGAAAAATTGCATCACAAACAATGAAAAAAGATGTAAAAGATTGCTAGAAGAATTCTTCTACTTTCCTATTAAGTTTTAGGGTTGGGGTTACATTTTAAAATGTTAGCCTTATTAAGAGAAGTAGTTCAAGTTTTTATAAGTTGATTTATGTTTTTATCTTTATTTTATGTGAAATTTTATCCCTTTAACATATCCTCGCAGTCTTAAAATTCATATGCTAATTTTTGAGTTTTAATTAAATCAAATTGTTTGTTAGAGCTTAATGGTTTTAATATCATATTAAGACTTAAGATTTCATCTTAAAATATCAATTTTATTAAGAGGGGTGATCAAAATTTTTACAAATTAATTTATATTTTCATCCTTATTCGATGTCAGATTTTATCATTTAATAGTTCCAACAAAAAAATTATAGTATCGATTAATCTAGCCAAACTAATTAAGACTAGTTTGATTATTCTTATAATTGATAAACTTTGAAAACAAATATGAAATATAGAATGACGACTGTTTGTTTGTATAGATGATCTTGGCATGGCATGTTCAAACTCGTAATTTAGACGACCTAGGCATGACATGTTCAAACTCCAGCGAGCACTATTTCTTTGTTCAGACAGCTTTCAGTAAATTGCACATAACTTTTGAGTTTTGATAGATATTTTGGAATTGCAATCCGTAAAAAGAGTTGAACTCCTTGTTCATTGATCTTTGTAATGGTTATATTATTTGTCTTGTGGAGATCTTTGTACCGAATTCTATGCTCTAATTTTCCCACCTAGTAGGCATGTTGCATTCTCATTTCGCTTATTCTGCTTTCTGGTATTAGATCCCTCACTTTACTCTTCATTATAACTTAATGCCAGCATTTTTTTTTCTTCGATTTCTCTTCTTTCTCATCTTTCAATGCTTGTTGCTCGATCTTCACTTCAGAATCTCTATTTCTTCTTATTTTCTTGCCAATTTTAACAAATGTAGCTTGAGTTTGGGATTTCATCATAAATTACAAAAACAAACAAAAAATCAATACATATTGATGCTACCAAAAATATGGCTATGTCAAAATCTCAATCTGGACGTTTGAATGCCACACGAACTGATCTTTAATATCTAAAATAAAGGCATCGAGGTGTGTCATCGTCTCTCCTCCGATACTTAAATTAGAAAGAGAATTTATGCGAAAGACTATATACTGGAAAGTATGTAAAGGCGTACTTGTTTAATGAACCTTGGGGTTAAATGGGTGTTAGGGGTAAACCCTGTTGTTGCCTAGTATTCCAAAACATACTAGCCGCGATCCCGTCCTGAATAATCCCGGCAAGATCCACAGACTCCATCGCAATTGATCTCGAGCCCGAGGTCATATGTGGTATGCCTGAGGTTCTGGCATGATCATTTCCAGGACAGATCGCTTCAGCTCGAGCATCCGCCATAAGACCACCTTGGGGTGGGGACGCTGGATGTTGATTTCTTTAACTTAGCGACTAAGTTAGCGAGGCAACCTGTTGTCGAAGCTCCTCAAACGCTTCAAGAGCAATGATTGCTGGTGGGGGTGCATGTTGGTTCAATTGACAATTCCTCCTGTAGAATTGGAGGATCTTCAACCGGGGGGCTGGTTTGGAGCGTATGGGTTTGCTGAAGGGTGTCCTGAATGAGTGTTAACCATGGCTTTTGGTAGCGCTTCCCACAGACGTCATCAATGATGCTACCAAAAATCTGGCTATGTTAGATCTCGATCTGGATGTTTGAATGACGTACGAACTAATCTTCAATACCTAAAATAAAGACATTGATGTGTGTCCTCGTCGTCCTTCCAATGTAAAGGTGTTAGAGAAAGAATTTATGCGAAAGGCTATATGTTGAAAATTATGTAAAGACGTACCTGAATAATGAACCTTGATTTTATATTTATAGATGTTGGTTATGGAGTTCTAAAAGAATCTCACCACCTGTGGTCCTTATCCTTATCATGTAAGGTATTTGTGTTATGTTGAAAGTGTTCTGTTTGAGTTTGAATCAAACTTTTGGTAAGTTGACAGTTTCGATTAGGATAAAGGTTATGGAAAGTTACGATCAAAATAGGATTAATGTTTCTAATGGGTATGAGATAAGGACAAGGACATCATTATTATGAAACAGACCCCGACCTCAATATATAGCCCCACCTCAACCTTCGGACATTTTGGTGGAGGTGAGTTCAAGCTTCTGAGCTCGAGTTCAGGGAAAGGGACCATATTAATGAGGTCAAGCTCTTTACTAAGAAATTCTGACCAAGTGAGGGGAATTTATTAATCGTGATTTGTGGTCAACAAAGAGAAAAATCAATGGGCTCTAACTTTACTTTTAACAAATTCTTTTTTTATCACTTTAATCATCAATCAAACACATTTTAGTTATTAACATTACATATATTAGTATAGTGAATCTTTTTCAGTGTATCGTAATCATAGAAACACGTAATCAAAAGAATGTTTTTACATT
>CAIGRB010144101.1:6905-21138 GCA_903798255.1 Fraxinus quadrangulata
CATTGATTCACCCATGCTAGCCTCTTTATCACCTTTCAGAACATTTTTGTTGGCTACCTCAAGAAATTTAGGCGCCGTAGGATGTGACGATCATTGTCGCTATCTCATCATTCGTCCATAGTTCCGTTGAAAATGTCTTTGTTGGGTTCTGGTCATTTCGTTAAAGGGTACAATCCTTCCTGCATTATACTGGAATAAATACCATATATTGGGTTGGTGAGGTTGTGACCCGAATGTTCTCCCATTGTTTATCGGCCTGAACTACCTATCGAAAAGCAGTTTCCGATAGAATGACATACCCATCCTCCATCAGGTTGGGAATTTAGAATAATATTAGGCCGATAGTGATATCGCCATGTTTCTGGTGTTTCCATGTTTTCCTTCACTTCTCCCTTGCATCTAGCACACATGATGCCTTCACCCTTTCCAGGTTCCTTTCCTATACGTTTGAAAACACTTGGCTGTAACCCAGAATCTTATTCTCCATCATCTACCACCAGCTTGAATTTTGGCAACTTATTCTTGAAACCAACTGTCACCATATTCACTCCAAGTGACTGTGGAAAAGGATTTTCGTCCACTGCCATTTTCTTCTTAGTTTCATACGTGATTCGCCTTGACTCAATAGCATCATGTAACACATGACAAAAAACTAGACAATTATTAGTCATATGTGACCATGCATTGTACCATTTACAATAGTTTTTACCCTTAATTTGTTCAGGATCTAGCATTGTATGCTAGTCCCTCAATTTTATCTGCTTATCCATATACAATTTATCAAACATAAGGTCATCTTTGGTCATATCGAATGAAAATATCCTGGCCCTTTTGTTTTCATCCTTTGCAGGCTCATTCTTGCCTGATGTTTTAAATTTGGCCATTGTAGGGCAAGCATATGTATCTCCCCTAATCAGTTCGGCCAAACAAAATTCTGTCTGATCGTAATATTCATCATTAATGGTATGAACATCGAAATTTGGGTCTCTATAATAAGTCCCTTTACTAGAATTTTTATTTGTTCTTCTTCTCTTATTAGACGCTCATACCTAATCACATTAGCACTCAACTGAAACAGGTCAGGAAACTCTCTATCATGGAATTTCTTTTTTAAATCAAAGCTCAAACAACTTTGAGTGATCTTAACAAATTCCTTCTCGGGTAGAGGCACAAAACATTTGCTCCTAGCTATTTTGAACCTCTAAAGGAAACTTTCTGCCCATTCGTTTGGCATTTGATGTAAATTTGCCAAATCGGTCAAGGTAACTTCAGATTCAGTTTTGTAAAACTAAGCGTGGAACAATTGTTCTAGTTGTCATGTTTGGATTGAATTTGCTGGTAAATGAATGAACCATGAGAAAGCTACTCCTATTAACGAACTAGAGAATAGTCTCATTTTGTGATAATCAGTTACTTCACCACATTGCAGTGTGAATAGACCTATATGTTCTAGGGTGGAAACCTCTCCTAGACTAGTGAATAACGAAAACTCTGGTACTTTATACCCTCTGGACCACGGATAGGCTTGATCTACCCATTCATGATATGGCTTTGTGTAAGTTAGCCTCATAAAAGGACGCATCCAAAAAATGTTCTGATCCTACATTATCTCCTCTATTTGATTCCTCAACATATCATTTGGATCATATGAAACTCCTACTGGTTGATTAATTGGTGAAATTACTTGAGGCCTAACGTTTGGTCCTTGGTTTGCGACAAAAATGCCGTTATTAAAACCATTATTACCATTTGTCTGAGTATTTCCACCATCATTAACATGCGGGGTATTCTGTCCATTGGCTTGGACATTATCTCTCTGCCCATTAACTTGGACATTATCTCTTGCATTTGAGTTATTCCCTAAGGTTGACACTCCATTATCACTATTCAAGTTCATCATTCCACTACCCCTGCTTTGAAGTAGACGGTCCAAAGGATGGTTCTATTCCTTAATTAAGACCTGGGATCGGGGAGTTATGTCCCACAATCATCCTGGCTTCAAAGTGATTTTCTATACTTGGCATAAGTTATTGAAAAATTTAGTTCACCAACTTATTCATGATTTCGTTCAAAGTATTCAGTTATCTGGCCATGTTGTTATAATGTACATTTCCATTTTAAGTAAATTTTTCCATGTTATGAACATTTTGTAAGTTTACCTGTTCAACAACATCCTGCGTGATTTCACCAAGTAATGCGCGCATGGTTCGAGGACTCCATTCTGTCATTGGCTCATAGTAACTTTGACTTTGTCTTTCTTATTGTGGAGTACTTTGCTGCTCTTCGTATCGTTCGACCGCAGACTGGACTACTCGTTGGCTTGATGGCTCCTTGTCAGAGTTTTTCTGAGACATATTACTTCACCGCTCATATCTTCAAACACCAATGGTCCTACTGGGAGTGCCAAATTATTTCGTGTAGAAATCGCTAATAATTAAAAGAAGGTTCAAACGATTGTATAAGGAACAAACCTATTGAGACAAAGTCCCAACGAGGGGTGTTTTATTTATGAAAAGTATGATTTACAATAAATGAAACGCTTCCAAGGGGCACAAGCACACAAGTAAATTGAGAGCTTAACGAGAAGAAAAATAAAGGAATGAAATTACATAATTCTCTGTTAGAGAGTTGTTTGATCGGATCCTTTCTTCTATGCTCTCTTTTCTCTTTTATACATCATTCGATAGTTGTTGTAGAACCGTTTGAAACTACTCGCCCTACAACTATTAACATTTTCCATTGTGGATGACTTGTCAAAGAAACTGTTTATAACCACTGCCACTTCTCCCATTATTTAACTGCTTACAACCGAGATTCATAGATTGTGAGACAAATATTTTCAATAAACCTTATGTCGCTTTAAATAAGAATAAGACATTATCCTCGCCCAAAACTTGAGCGTCTCGCAGGATTGAGCGATGAGGGTTCTCCGTTACTTGGGCGTCTTACAGGTTCTTGAGCGATGATAGGCTTCCATTACTTCCACATGGTCTTGTTTGGATCCATCTTTCGAATTCTCTAGTTGGGCTTCACTCTCTGGGCCATTTAATTGGGCCTTATTATTTTTGTATGTCGATAATAATATTTGCATCCACATGCAAATGCAAAAGACTGTGAGTTGGAGACATTCATATAGCAATTGTCCTTACACTAAAAATATACTTTCTGGACAAAAAATAAGCGATCACGATAACTCTGAACGGGCCAAGTCTTAACAACCTCGAGGAGAGTTTTTCGACCCTTGCGATATTTAGCAAATTTTAATTTGTGCCACAACTTGTTGGTTCCGAGAAAATAATTCATTATATGTGGGGTCGATCAAATCAATGATAGGTTTGCAACAAAAATTTATATTGACTTGAAGTGGCTGGTGATCATCATTGCACGTAACTGATTCTTCTTCGACCTTTGTAACCTTACAGTGCAGATCTTTAGGAAAAATATAGATTTGAAAAGACGTTATTAAACATTGTTGAAGATGAATGAAAATAATGAATCGATTGGCTGTATGCAATGAAAAATCAAAATCGCACCAATTTCAGACTTGAAAAAATCATCTACAAGTTGGTTCGTGATTCTTGAAGAGACAGATGGGGAAGAAAGGAGTCTAATCATATATAGTAGTAGTGGGTCAACTTTCAAGGTGTTCAACTGGGAAACGGATATTAGAATTAGGAAATATAGGCTTTATGGCAATTTTCCTAAACACAATTCCACTGGGAAGCAGAAACTTGGGATCCAATTAGGAAATATTAACTAAAATCTCTTAGATATATTACTAGTTACAATACACTAAAATGTAGAAATAAAACTTATCGACTGATCGAATCTTGTGACAGTACGATGTCCTAGAATGAAATTGTCCATTGATAATTGCTATGACCTCTGTGGACAATCACCTCTAAGATATAAGGATCAAATAAACCAATTGTATAACAATCACAAATGATTTTCAGAACTCTCAAGTGTACTCCAGAAAATATGTAAAATTGAGTATAATATTTTACTGAATATGAAGACACAATTTTGTATTTTTTTAATAATTTTCTAATGTACAGATGTGTATTTATATATGCAGAAAAATGTTGTAATTGACTCCACCATGATCCAGTATTAATTTGCAATTTTTATGACTAGTGGTAATGAGTTGTTAATACTAGATACTTAAAAACGATCATATTTTACTAGTTAGTTGACTCATTAACCCAAGGTCAAGACCCCAATCAAAGACCTTTTAATATAATTCGTGAGGTGTGACTCGAACCCCTGACATCCCACACAAATTTCACACTTTTTACCAATTGGACACTTTTTCTGAAATTAATTATTTCTTTCATATAATATATTTATTGTATAAATATCTAACAAAATATGCATCACTATATTATTAATCTCACATCCCAAAATATTGGTAACATAACTATTGTTAAACTGTTGGGACAATTTAGACACCGAATTAATTTATAGAAAATCTTCAATTAATTTTACATTCCTGTGCTTTTTCTAGATTTCAGGAAAGATGGCCCGATGAACTAAAACTTGGAGTTATTACATTTTCAGGGCAACATTATAAAATTAGCCTTGTGCAATATCGCTGTAGCACTTTGAAAGATAAAAAAGGTACCTGATTCTTGAAAACCATCTCGTGTTCAAGTATTTTCTGCCTTTATTGCAACACCCATTGCCCAATTGTTAAGTTCTTATCTCCGTAAGATAGGGGCCAGATAGAATCTTCGTTAAGGTTCCTCACGGAGTAATACCCGCTTTCACAAAGCAATTTTGTGTAAAGAATGACGAACGTTCAAGTATTTTTTTTCTCTTTACTGGTTCACGGCTTTTGAGTCTACAATATTCCTATATGATGATGGCACCTAATTAAAGAATGAAAAAGAAAATACACTGAAGATTTCATTCTTGGCATATAACTTGCATATATTTGTAACATTTGACTATGAAAACTTTGTATGAAAAATCTATCTGAACTGGATCCATTTTACTCTAACTTACGATTGGATTCCGTATGAAGATTTTTGGTTATCGATTTGAGCGTTGAAGTTGGTGAAAAAGATTCCTTTAGCAACGTAGGATATGTCATGCGAGGCGTACCAATAAGTTTTTCCCAACCGCAGTGGTGTATAATTCTCTCCAATAGCATTCATGAAAATCACCAATCATGACCCACCTCTCTTGATAAATTTCTTATCCTTCCACTTTCTATCAAAATTTTAACGATTTTCAACATTAAAAAACCATTGTATGTCTTCGTCATCTAAATTTTCATCCGCCCTTTGACGCCGAGTTGATGCTTTCCTCACCTTAGACTTTCTTTTTTCTTGAGTCATAGCCTTCTGATTTGGTGGCATTGTGTACCTACATATATATAGAAAATAAAAGCTATTAGCATATTAGGTAACAAACATAAAAGTAGAATAAAGAGGGAAATACCCCCAAACTATACTAGTACATGTCAATTTTTATGCACCGAAGTGTAAGGATAACTCCATGCTCAAGAAAATAGCCAAGACATAGGATATGTATTCGATAGATAAAGAAAATATAGCTCACATTCCCTAACCCAACATGAACTATGTATTTTTGAGTTTTTACCCTGAATCGACCAAGGACTTTCACCACCGAAAAATGTGAAAATGTGATCTTTTCCTGGACATACGAAGTTCATATGTGGACCTTACTCATGTTCAAATTTGAGGTTAAACGGAGGTCATTTGGTTTAGATGAGAAGGGGACGAAGTTGGTGACGTGAGGTGTCAATTCCTAGCCATGTCAAGTGTGGTGGGACAACTAGGTCTTAGGTGTTTTCTATTGCAATTTCATCGAATTTCCACACACAGAGTGATCCTAAATTTGTAGCAACGATTTCAATTGCTAAATGTGTAGGAATTGTAAAGTATCAGATTTTCTATCAAAACTTTCATCAAATCCTTCCATATGCATATATAAACTACACGTTGAAATCAAAGAGAAGATTAAAGTAGAAGCATACCTTGATTCATGTGTCTGATTGCTTGAACGAGTTATGATCTTCCAATTGATAATAGTCCATTTTTGAATTTTCTCTCTGTAGATGGGATGCAAAGAAAAAAGAAAAATTGCGTTTAATTAGAAACCATAACCCATGAAATAATAACTAAAGATGCAGTTATTATCTTTCAGTTCTTATAAATTGGTCCCTCGTCAATTTAAAGTAACTATTCTAGTCTCTACACTTTAATACCCATTAGTCCAAAATTAGCTTTAATAGATCACTTTATTGACTAACCTTTAAAATAGCATCACACATTTTACTATATATACATGTGTGCCCCCATATGTTGAAATTTTCCAATAATCTCCCACTAAGACATACATATAATTTTATAAATGTGCACAACCTTATGCGTTAAAAATTTTGCTATCTTTATTATGGGTATTTCCTAACAATCTCATCCATCAGTTATATTGATATAGGATCAAAGCGATTTTTGTCACATTTAGCATGACTAAATCCATCAATGGTCACGTACACCCATACAACCAAATAACATAGATAAATTATGGGAATGCAACATGAAAATTACATGTTATGTGATCCAAACATGTCTGTTTCCGACTGGTCTAACCTTATTTCTTAAGTGAGATCAATACTAAACATAACAACGGAGTGAAATGAACTGGATACTTTATTTCTGTATAGAACATTATCCAGATACACAAATGTGTCCAAAACATAATGCAATGATAATACAAACTCCCACTAAATTATGATATCCTCAAAAAATACAATACACATACGAACAGTGTGCTCATGAAAGACTTTGGGTGGCAATCCCTTAGTAAGCGAATCCGCAATCATGGAGTTTGTCCCAATGTGCTCTATGGAAATCTGTCCATTCTGTACTATTTCCTTCACAACTAGAAAATTAATGTCAATGTGTTTTGACTTAGATGAGCTCCTGTTGTTATTGAAATATAGAATTGCTAAGTTATCGTCACAATATAACATTAACGGTCTTTCTACGTCATTCAGAATGCGCAGCCCAGCGACAAAACTTCGTACCCATATTCCATGGTTAGATGCCTCATAGCATGCTACAAACTCTGTTGCCATGGTAAAAGAAGTTATGAATGTCTCATTGGTACTCTTCCAGAAAATAGCTCCTCCAGCTAGCAGATAGATATAGCCTGATGTGGATCTCCTATTATCTTAGCATCCAGCAAAATCAGAATCGGAGTACCCTATGATCTTTAACTAATCTGATATATGTTAGCATGTAATCATTTGTTCTCTTTAAATACCTCATAACCCTTTTGGCTGCTTTATAATATCCATCCCAGGATTGCTCAAATATCTGCATAGCATTCTAACAATGAATGCTATGTCTGGATGTGTACAAAATTGAGCATACATTAGACTCTCAATAGATGATGTATAGGGAATCTTCTTCATTTCCTTAACTTCAAGGTCATTTTGCAGGTATTGTTTGAGACTAAACTTGTCTCCCTTACCGACAGAGGTTTATAGTCTTGCATGCTAAACCTCCTAGCTTTATCGATATAGCTTTTTTGTGACAATTCAATAATACCTCGAGAGCGATCCCGGTGTATTTGAATCCCTAACACAAAAGATGCGTCACTAAGATCTTTCATCTTAAAATTCTTTGATAAAAATCTCTTGGTTTCGTGGAACATGTCTATATCATTAGTGGCAAGCAGTTTGTCATCAACATATAAAACCAGGAAAATATGCTTAATCCCACTGAACTTGTGATTCACATAATCATTGACATCATTCATCTCAAAATCAAATGAGATAATTACTTGATGAAATTTGTAGTACCATTGATGGGAAGCTTGCTTGAGCCCATAGATTGATTTATTTAATTTACAAACCATATTCTTCAGGTCTCTTGATACAAAGTTTTTTGGTTGCACCATATAGATCGTCTCATCAATGTCGCCATTGAGAAACGCCGTCTTAACATCTATCTGATGTAACTCAAGGTCAAAGTGTGCAACAAGTGCCATAATTATCCTGAAAGAGTTTTATTGAAACTGGAGAGAAAGTTTCTTTAAAGTCGATGGCTTCCTTTCGGGTAAAGCCTTTAGTTATAAGGCGAGTCTTATATCTTTCCACATTACCTTTCGAATCCTTCTTGGTTTTAAAAATCAATTTACAACCAATGGGCTTCGCACCTTCTGATAACAGGACAATATCCAAAATTTTACTGTCTTGAATATACTTATACTCCTCATTCATGGTATTAATCCACTTTTGAGAGTTAGAACCCTGCATTGCCTGATGGAAATTGATTAGATCTCTCCCATCACTCCATTATTTTCTTCATGTTCTTGGAGAAATAATATAAAATCATCGGGAATAGCATTTTTCCTCTCTCGTAGATCTACTTAATGGTATTGGCTCTTGAGGTTGTTGAATTTGAACTTCTGGAATAATTACCTCATTTTGAATGAGAGGTTCTTCAACATTGTTTTGTTGAGGTTCTGGATATACTTCTTGATTAATGACAGGTATAGGAACCCGTACATAGTCAAAAGCAATAGTAGGAATCGAAACTGATCATTCCTCAACTTCTTCGTCAAAGACAATGTCACTAACCTTATTGCTCCCCTTAAACTCAACATCCTCAAAAAATATTGCAATTTTCGTTTCAAAAATTGACTTAAATATGGGATCAGAAAATTATACCTCTTTGATCGCTTAGAGTAACCAATAAAGTTGCTGCTCACGGTTTTGGAGTCCAATTTCGTTTCATGTGGCCTATAAGGCCTAGTCTCAGCTGGATATCCCCAAATGTGAAAATACTTTAGAGTAGGCTTTCTACATGTCCAAAGCTCATAAGGTGTTTTGGCAGCAGACTTAGTAGGCACTCTGTTCAGAATATAAGCTTCAGTCTTTAATGCTTCTCCCAGAGTGATTTTTGTAATGTAGAATGACTAATCATACTCCTTACCATATCCTTAAGAGTCTGTTTCGTCTTTCAACTACATCATTCATGCTAGGCGATTCTGGCATGGTGTTTTGTGGGACGATTCTACATTTCTCTAGGAATTTAGCAAATGATCTTGGACATTGTTCACCTGAACTGTCATATCTGCCGTAGTACTCACTACCACGGTCAAACCTAACGCTCTTTATTATTTTGTTGAGTCAATTCTCAACCTCAGTCTTAAAATATTTGAACATGTCAAGTGACTCTGACTTTTCATGAATAAGATATAGGTACCCATAACGTGAGTAATCGTCTATGAATGATATAAAATATTGTTGATCATTCCAAGAAGCCGTAGGGAATGGTCCTCAAATATCTGTATGTATCAATTCTAAGACATTCGAAGTTCTGTTAGCACCTAATCTCTTTGTTTTCGTATGTTTTTCCTTTATACTTTCAATACATACATCAAAATCCTTGAAGTCAAGAGAATCCAAAATATTATCTGACATAAGTCGTTTAACCCTGGCTTTTGAGATGTGATCTAAGCGCTTGTGCCATAATTTTGCCAAATTTTCATTATTTAATTTGCGTTTAGTACCACGTGATTCCACATGCAATTCTTTATTATATGATGCAACAGTATCGAGCAAATATAGGTTATCATATGTAGATAATAAACCAGTACCAATAATATTGAAATTTAACAAAAGACTAAACTGATTATTTCCAAATGAACAATAATATCCAGATTTGTCTAACAAAGATACAGAAACCAAATTTCGTCTAAAAGACGGTGCAACAAGTGTCTTTTAAATCCAAATAATGACCGGTTCCTAACAACAACCTAAAAGTGCCTATTGCATCAACTTCCACTGATTTGCCATTGCCCACATAGATATATCTTTCACCATCATTTGGCATTTGGTAGCTCAGGCAGCCCTGCATAGAAACACTTACGTGAGTAGTAGCATTAGAATCTAACCACCAAGTGTTTCTAGGTACTGAAGCTAAATTAACCTCAGAACAGACTAAATTAAGATTCGTACCTTTCTTTGCACGTCGGCATGATATTTTGTACAATTATTCTTCACATGTCAAGTCTTGTTGCAAAAGAAACAGGTCCCATTGTCCTTTTGTTGTTTCTTTTATGTTGGACCCTTAGAAGCAGCTTCATATTCCTTCTTTCTTTTCTTGCCCTTATCCTTGGAAGTGCTTGTCAAGTGAGCGCTTTCAGTTCTTTCTTACTTCAACATTTCTTTCTCTTGCACACAATATGAAATGAGCTCATTTAAAAACCATTTCTCATTCTGACAGTTATGACTAGCCTTAAATTGACTGAATTGAGCAGGAAGAAAGATCAATACCAAATGTACGAACAATTAGTCAGACAACTCGAGCTTTAGTCCTTTAAGTTTCGAACAATGTGAGATATCTCCATAATGTACTCCCTTATATTTTTTTTGCCTTTATACTTCATTGAAATCAAGCTTTGCAAAAGATGCTTGTTTCAGTCCTATCGTTTTTCGCAAAACGTTTCTCAATTTCGACAAGGAAATCATTGGCATTAGTTACTTCTTTAGACACTGCACCTCTAAAAACTTTCGGAATGCCGAGCTTAATGATCATTAGACTCATGCGATTTGAGCGATCCCACTTCTCAAAGTTCCTCTTTTCATCAGATGAACTTTCTTCCGTAAGAGGAGTGGATTGTTCAATCCGTAGCGCAAGATCTAGATCCATGCAGCCAAAAACAATCAATACGTTCTTTTTCCAATCCTTGAAGTTTCTCTCATTGAGCACGAGAATAGAATTAACATTTGCAGATATAGTAATAGCAGATGAACTAACTGTATGAAGAACGGAATAGAGAAAGGAAAAAAATTATGCTCATATTAATATTTACATTTAATAATCAATAAATTCAAATAATGGTAAACCCCATCTCCAAATACTCAGCACAACATTAATATCAAGTTTATGGATAGTAATATTAATTGCAAATTGTACTCTTGATGTAGTGATCAAACATTGACAATAACTCTTGTCAAATAATAAATCCATCTTTGGGTTGATTTATTATTCACACGGAAACCTTATAATTATCACATGTTTATCACTACAGGTGCATTGTGCAATTCGATCAAATATTGACATTCATTTGGGCAGATCAATATTCCCATGAATAACACACAAAAATTCTTTCTAATATTTTAAGTTAATTAATTTTCACAAGAGAAGTTGTTTTGGCAACATGTTGCTTCAATTAAGTCAATTTCGAATATTATGTCTTCCAAATGAGTCTTTCGTATCAAAATTTGAAAAGAAAAAAACCAAATTTGCTTATTTTATTTATTTTGAAACTTAAGGGCCTAAGGAGGCCCCCGTCTCCAATTCAACCAACTGACAGAAAAAATAAAAAAAAAATTGAAAACCCTAACTCTCTTCCTTCTGAATTTTCTCTTTGTTCATGGGGATGCAGAAAAATAATGAAAAAGCACGTTCAATTGAGAACCATAGCTCATGAAATAATAATTGAATATGCAGTTATTATATTTCGATTCTTATAAATTGGCGTCTCATCAATTTAAGTAACTATTTGGTGTCCACACTTTAATTACATGATAATTAATACTCATTAGTCCAAAATTAACTTTAATAGATTACTTTATTGATTAAGTTTTAAGATAGCACCACATATTTTAATATATATACATGTGTGGCCCCGTATATTGGAATTTTCCAACAAAATGAACCCAAAATTGACATGAATTTTCACCTAGGCAATATATAGAACACATGGAGTTCGTCATGTTCTTCCTAAAAATTTTAAAGCACTAGGGTTCTAATCAAATCCACAATTTTTCACACATCACAAACACAATCCAAAACACGAAATACCTAGTCCATACTCCTCAATCATACTCTCTAAATTTGAAGAACAAGGCAAGCACAATAGTTCAAGAGAACGAGAGGAGAAATAATTGACATACGTTTGAATCCCTTTGCTTGATTCGTGTGTTGTATGATAGAATCAATTTGTGAACAATTAAATTTAATGTCCGATGATAGATTGAGTGGGTTCTTGATGAGAAAAGTGAGGTTGAAGTGTAAGGGAAGTGAAGTGAAAAGTGCTGTGAGTTTGAGAAGAGGAGCTGTGAATGGAAGTGCCTACTGTTCTTGATGTGTTCTTCACCACTTTTTGCAATCAATTATTCAACTCTTATTTAGAGTTAATGGTTGGTCAGTACTTATACTAATCTTTCATGCATTTTCAATTAATTACTCAACTTTGTTCAATATGAAATTGTTCATATATATAAATTATATATGAATTTTTTCCGTACAATAATTAACAAGTCCAAACCAAAACAATAAAGTGGCCCAAATCAATTTTTTATATTTTTTTACAACATCCTTGTTAATTTTTTAATTCACTAATTTCTTTTGTTTCAAATTCCATCTAAGGCCGAGCATAAGTCCTGATATACATCCGAGAAAGAAGTTTGCAATAGCTTCATATTTTATTTCCAATAAAGAAAATGATAAATTATTTTGTTGGGTTAAGTAAAGGCAAATGGAAAGTTGTCAGTGAGAAGAGACCCAACTACGTCGTATGATTGGATCTAAAGAATCTAAGTGAACAGAGAAAAATCAAGTCATATATATAGTAGTAGGGTTCAAGGTCCCCGTTGGGAAAGGGAAAGGGAAAGGGAAAGGGTGTAACCAATTTAGGAATATGTTATTTTTTATTTTCTGCATAAACTTATCGTATCTATTCAATTTTTTTCCAATACAATCGTAGCTCCCGGGGAAACAGAAACGGTGGAACCAATTAGGAAATATATAAATTTTTGATTACGGGATAAAAAATACCATACATATTCAATTGTTTCCGATATAAGCAACTAAAAACTACGTCATTATCAATCTAAGATCCCAAAATAGTGGTAACATAAATATTGTTAACGACAATTTAGTCACCGAATTTATAGAAAAATTTCTGTCAAGAATCAAGTAATTGCCCGTATTTCGAAATCTCAGCCCTAATCGGTGTTCACTGAATTAGATCTAAGGATGAAGAAAAGACAAGAGGGGAGAGAGATGCATTTGAGAGAGAAAATTTATAATCCTACATACAAGCAAGGCAGAATCACATGCGTGTTGGAAATTTATTTAACATGCACAACAAAATTTAAACAAAATTTTAAATTCCTACCAAGAATCTTTGCTTAGAGAGAAACTATGATAAAGAATTATATTTTTGATGAAATTTGCAAATTCCTTTTCTTGTCCTGAACACGAACAATCAAGATCTGTAATTCACGGCTGTCCAATTGTTCAGTCCCCAATAAAATTTCACACAAGAAACAAGATTGAGAGAACTGTGGTTTTCTTTTATTGTGCTAGTAAGAATAATAATAATATTGTGTTATGAATTTTCAAACCCTAGTAGCCTATTAATAGTCCAAGTGGACTAAGTTTATTTCTTATATTTAACCCGATTCAATATTTAATTAATCCAATTAATTAAATTTGGTCAATGAATTAATTAATCCAATTTAATTCGGGTCTATTAATAAGCAACCTAATCAATTAATTATCAAATACTCATTAATTAACTAATTCGTAGTTTCATTATTCTAGTTCTCCTTTTGTGTGTGACCAATTTGATTCTCAACCACGATACCTAGCGACATGATTTATTATTTTTTATCTAATCAAAATCGAAAAATGAAAATATCCCTTTTAAGTTATCATCAAAATCGAAAAATGAAAATATCCCTTTTAAGTTATCCTCATTTAACATCTGTCGTCCCAAATTGACATCTAACAATGTGTTAGGACAATACATGTAATGAGAAATGTCACGTGATATGACAAAAATAAACTAGTTCGTTTACCTTGAAACTAAAATTTTTTCGTCAATATGATTCGACCAATTACGAGATATGAATATGTATCAACCTCAGTTATCAATCATATCTTTCATCCCACTATTAAGTCAATACAAGTCAAACGAAAACTCCTTTTCAACTTATGAATACATACACCTTGGCCAATGATTTCGCTATCTACTTAAATGAATAAATAGATCATAATCTCTTGCTATCTAAGAGTAATGAATCATTTATTAATCATTCACAATTTTCATATGATTCTTGACACACCTGAGTAATGTCGTATTAGCAACTTTTTGTTGAGCAACATTCAATATCATCATAGTATGACTACCCTCATATATTGCACTATGACGACCTCAAGTCAAATGATCAATTTCA
>CAIGRB010144105.1:7939-25180 GCA_903798255.1 Fraxinus quadrangulata
ACCCTAATTATACATTTCAGATTGACGAGCTTGACTGGAGGCGTGATGGCGGATGGCAGTGACTATTACCTTATGTAAATTATGTTTTATCTTGTTTCTTTTTAAAATGAATCTTAGATGACACATTTAAAAATGTTTAATGTTTATTTTGTCTAGTTTTAAGTACATTGCACTTTGACTACAACATATGAATGTTGGATCGACTAAGTATCAAGTTTTATTATTGCTGAAATGAATTTCCAGATTCTGTCCTCTTATTTAAAAATTGTATAACTTGAGCTACAGTGCATGTTTTTGAGTGAAATTAGTTGGGTTTGAAAGATCTACAAGTCTTCTAACAGTAACCTTTAGAATTTCCTGGAAATATTAACTAGGGAAAAAGTTATGTCTGTTTTAGAAAACTGCGTCGGAACAGTTCCGAGTTTTCTGTCTAGCTTCATGGAAAAATATTTTCGTACTTTAAACGTTATCGTCGAGACCCTAAATTTTTATATGTTGTTCCTACATGAATTTAAATGTCTCTGTTAAAATTTTATAAGTTTTCGGAAATGTTTGCTAGGCCAAACAATTTTTATCTTTCTGCTGCTACACAATTGGTATTGCTGATTTTCCTTCCGGATATTTTCCAAAATCAAATTTTACCGAAATTGTCTAAGTCTATATAGACAATTATCTCCCATTATGTTTTTATAATACATTTCAAATTTCAAAATTTCTTTATTCGAAACTTATTTTGGTTGACATTAAAGAGCTCAAATTAAGAAGACTTTTAATGCTTAGAGTTCCTAGAATTTGGGGCGTTACATTACTTGTTGACCCCATGGTTCCATTAGATGGGCAAATATTTCAAAGATTGTTTGAAATACTGTTGATAACAGACCATATCAGATTAGATACAATCAAGGATCACTACAATCATTCACTATTTTTGGTTTCCTTTAATTGAGATTTGTATAGCTAAGTGATAATTGAATTATAGTTTTTCCTTGTAGAGAACTTTACAATATCTTGTATTATTCTCTGAACAATTATTCAAATAGAGAATCCTATATCTCTTAAAACCTAATCTCTTTTGTTTTATTAATTCTTTTTGATGTCTGCAGTAATGGAGAAAGCAGTTATAAATGATAAGTACACCAAGAGTTTTTTTCCTTGCATCCTCAAGATAAACCACAAAGTTCTTACGTCTTCTCCACTAAATGGAGAGAAACTACACAATGCGGAGCAAAGCTTTGATGAAAGCTCAAGTGCGATGAACAAATCCGGATTTGTCAATGACCATTTCCAAACCTTCGCTCGAGAAATCCTAAATTTTGCGTTATGAAAGCAATGTAATGATATGGTGACTTCCTGGATCATAAATGTTATTATCCCATAGCTTGCAGGCATTGCTATCTCCACAAAAACAATTAGTGTGGTTCGAATCTTGAAGAAAGATAATCGCAATTTAGAGGTCCAAGAATTTTCAATTTCCAACAATGGTTATGTTCGTTTAATTCCGCAAGTGTATGAATCGTAAGTAATAAAGTAGATTTATTAAGTCCAAGTATTTTTAGATTGTCCTACAGATGTTGACCTATGATCAATCTTATCACTACAACAAAAACGGCCAACGACAACGTTTGGACGTGTGTTGCAAATCAAGGTGTTGTCGTAGAATAGGAAAATACGGCAACGTTGTCGTAGGCCTTTCACTACGTTTTTTAAATGTTGCAAAAGACAGTCAAAAAACGTTGCGAAAGGTTTACGACAACGTTTTCTGAACGTTGCAAAAAATTGTCTTTCGCAATGTTCAACAAACGTTGCGCAACGTTCAAAAAATGTTGCCGTAGACCTTTCGCAATGTTTTTTAAATGTTTCCGAAAGACAGTCTTTCGCAACTTTTTTGAACGTTGCCATAGTTTTTTTTTTTTTTTACCTTATGAACAAATTTTGGAATTAAATAAAAATTGATAATTTCATTACAAATTTTTGAATCCATACACTTGAACATTAGAACTTGAACATTAGAATGTGATATAACACCACTTAAATAAAAAGAAGTTTCAAAATAAAATAAAATGATAATGAAAAAACTTGATCATAAACAGAACACACAGAAGCTACTCTCTTTCTTCTTTCAATATGCCTTCATGACTGCAGTACGTTCTTCAGCAGTCTTCTTCTCTTCCTCAGTCTCCTCACCAAACAAATCCAAATCTTCAACTAATTTTCACAAGCATAATAAACAAGCAAAAACAAATTACAAAAATTACCTAGTTGACAATTTAGCAAAGAAGAATAACAGTTAGAATCTTATATCCACAATTTTGCAAGTGATGTCCACAATTTTATACTTCTATAAGCACTTGCAGGTTTTGTTTAGAATTATATAATTGTATGTTTCCACAGTTTAGATTTCCAAGAATCAAGAAAGCTTCTTAATTACTTGCGAACTCCATAAACAAATGTATACATTTAGACCCAAAAGTGGTACAAATCTCCTCCTCTATTTCCAGGCTCCAACCCTTTCCAATCCCCTATTTCCACTACTAGCACTACCAATGAAAACTATAAACCATCCCTTTAATTCTTACTGCATTAGCAACAGTGGCTCTGAAAATTCTCAACTTAATGTATGGCTGCATTTGTCAATGAGGGAAGCACTTATTAATACGGTCACTATTCACAGGATAAGCTGTGCGTGTACGATACCTTCTCTATTTCTTCAGAGATGAGAGGATTCTCTTTCAGGTACTGTAACGCTCTGTCTCTTCCTTGTCTCAATCTTCATTCAAACATTAAATATATAAAAAAGAAACAAGAGATATAAAAAATAAGCTAAATAAAATTGCAAGACAGTTGTCACATTGAAAAGACTAGGAATAATTAAGAGAGCTTACAGTAATCCAAATACTATATCAACCGGGATGCAGAGTTCAGTTTTTAGATTTTACTATGATATAAATATATTTCCAAACAAATCTCTTTTACTGCCTTGTTATATAGAACCCAATTACCCATCCTCACCCCAGCTTCACCCTATTAAGAGGAAAAGTTATCAAATATATATTACACTAAGAGTGAAGAATATATCAGACCATATGTTACTTTTAAAACAATTTTAATATCATGCTCAAGGGCACTGGCATTTCACTAAGGAGCTGCAAGTTTGAAGCAGCAAATAATACATAGATTCATTATTTGTGTTTTCTAGAAGTGAATGAATCAAACAACTAAACTTAATTCTTGATCATTTAATGGTTCTAGCACAATACATGTGAGATTCATCTAATCGTTTCAGCCATATATGATAAAGAAAACCTGTGATCTTCATAGCTGTACCACGAGCTCTTCTTCAAGACAACATCCATTATTTCAGTACAATCCAGAACGCAACCCTGAATATGGACTAAAAATTAATACAAAAGATTTTTAAGGGAAACAATGGCCACTGCAATATAAAGAAAACTATGTATGCAGCCATACCAGCTTGCTGACACCCTCCCCAAATATAATTTCAAACTCAGCTTGCTTATAAGGCCTAGACACCTATAACAAATATTTTTTAGAAGAATAAATGACACCTAGTCTTGAAAACATAATTCAGAAAAGTAAATGGAGGCTGCAAAGAACTCTTAGGCACCAGAAATTTTCAGTATGCCCATAAAAAAGAAGAATCGGTGAAGTTAAGATAAGATTATAAATCAATAGAATTTTAAAAGTGTGGGTTCAATTATGATAGTGCATAAAAGTCATTTATATTCAAAATGAACAAATACCAGATTTCCATGGGAAACTAAATCACATTAAGCACAAGAAGTGCTAAGGGAACCTACAGAGTGGTCAGTACTCAGAAATATAATTAACAATACAGGACACTGGACATGTGTTCTTGTTGTTGGAGCTACTCACCTTACTCTTTTGAACTCTCACGCGAAATTTAAGTCCAATATCTTCATCTCTTTTAACCTAAAACAAACACGGATGTGTTCATTGCTAAGTTCTTCAAACACTATGAATTAAAATAACAGTATAAAAGCGGGAGATATAAAAATAGATTGAGCAGATTTTAGGCTTACCGACTTTATCTTCCCAGTAGAACGTATCTCAAGTCGGACAGATGCAATGAACTTCAAAGCAATTCCACCACTGGTGACCTCACAAAATTTGTGACCCTCAAACGACCCACGAAGAAAAAGAAGAAGAACCTCCGAAAGTAGAGGCGGACGCAGACGTGGGTATGGCTAGTGACTGCCGCCAGCCGTGGGAGAGAGGATGGACGGAGAGTTCGGGAGAGTCGAGAGACTGTTGCACCGTGGGTGTGGCCGGGAGTCGGGAGAGAGGAGTGGAGACTGTGGAGTCAGGAGAGGAGAAATGCAATTTAGGGTTAGAATTTCATTTTTTTTCCGTTTATTTGATAAAAACAAAAAAAACAAAAAAACAAAACCCTTTCACAACACTTAACGAACGTTGCAAAAAGTGAGTTTTTTACAACATTTAGCAAACGTTGCGAAAGATAAGACTTTTCACAGCATTTAATAAACATTACAAAAGTAGACTTTTCGCAACGTTTGTCAAACGTTGCGAATAGTCAACGTTTGATAAACGTTGCGAAAAATAAAACCTTTCGTAACACTCAATAAACATTGCAAAAATGGGTTTATCGCAACATTTTTCTATAAAACATTGCCAAAACCCATTTATACTAACCAATGGCAACATTCACTTGCTAAAATGTTGCCAAAAACTCTTTTAGCAACATTTATCAACAAATGTAACCTTTTTAGTGTTGCAAATGACTATTTTTGTTGCAGTGTATGTTTTGATTATAAGAAATGAAATATTTTCATCTCTAACACTTGTGTTCGAGTCTTCATTGTTACATGTTGCGAACTTGATCAAACTGGAGACAAAACAATTGCTACCAAAGGACAAAACAATTGATACCAAAGGACGTGAATGTGACGATCAAGAAAGCTCGAGATGGAAATAAAACGTTCACAATCGAGCTTGGAAATCGAGCATTCTGTCCATTGGAATGTCCGGATGGTGAACCGGATCCGGACATCCGGTTCACCTCCAATGGTCAGATTTTTTACTGTTCTGATTTTTGATGAAGTAACGGCTATTCAGCCGTTCGGTATTGTTCCGAACGTCCAGATGATTGTCCGGTTCGATAGAGAATTTCACTTTTTCAACTGCTATAAATACCAATTTACTTGTCATTCATAAATACAACAAAAGAGCATTCAAAAGAGATTCTTTTGAGCAAAATTGTATTGATTTCTCATATCATTTATTATTATCAAATCATTTTAGTTTTGAAAAACTTTTGATCAAATTAACTTTTAAAAATCATTTTATACATCAAAGTTTTTCATACCTAACACTTGAGTTTCATTCATTGCTATTTATTAGTGTTAGCCTATTTCTCTCTTCGTACTTAATTGTGATCATATTATTTATTAAGAGAGAAGTTTCAATTTGTAAAATTAATTTTCTTTAAACTTGTGGATCGTGTTGAGGTCCCGTAAAGCTCAACATTGTATAAGGATCATTGCTTCTTGTTTGTAAGTCATCGAAAGCTCATAACCATGGGGCCGCATGGTTGTTTTCCAGTGCGAGAAATCTTGTTTCCTTTTTCTATTCCACCACTTTAGGAAACGAATCGAGGGATGAATATAAAAGCTTAAAACCATCAAAAACGGAGGAGATGCATTACAACATATAAGAAAACCCTAGAATACATATTGAAGGAGATCTTGAGGCAAAAAATACAAGAAGAAAAACAAGATTTGTGGGTTTTCAAGCATAGTATTGATCCGGTAATTTATTTTATTCAATTATTTTACACAAAATAATAAAAGAGGTACATAGGCTAGATATTTATGTACTAGGAGAATGATGAACCATGTGATGTAATCTTTTAATTCCTAGTTTTACAATTTTTGACATTAAACACGTTATTTGAATTTGAATGATTTATATGCAATGGTTTGCAAAGCTTACTAGTTTATAAAGATTTGGTGTTCTATCTTTAAAGTACAACATTTTAAAAAGGAGTCCAAATCCTTATATTTTAGCTACTTATTTCATCTTTAAAAATTATTACTCAACATACCCACAAGATGGTGGCTCGTTCGAGAACATCAAGTTTGGAATTCACGCGGTTGTTTGAGTCTGTCACATCAATTGCTCATTTGAATTTAATGAGAACTTAAGCATATTAAAACTTGGAACTCTATCTTAAAAAGTGAACCTTGATAAAAGTAGCGCAATCCCTTATATGTTAGTTCTTTATTTCATATTTAAAATGGGTTTAAAGTAAGGGACCTTGAATATGGGAAATGCTTCATTGATATTGGAGTTGTACTGATCGCTCACTTTTCCTAGGTAATGGAGAAGATGATTGAAACATGCCACAAAAGACTACTGTGATAAAGATTGGCTGTCAAGAACGTAGAGGAGGTGGGATGGACAATTGATCAGATTTAGTATGGATCATACATAGAGAGTAGCTGGTGTTGGCAGCTGTCTTGGGGTGTAGGGATCCATCTAAGATCCCTGGTGCAAAGGATCAACTTCGCCCTTGCAAACAATTTCATACACTATCTCCTTTTGATTACTTAAAAAGTGGAATTTATGTCGTCCAATGATAAGTTTTCCTTGAGTTGCTTGAAAAGTTCAGTCTCCTTTGCGCATATCACTTGAAAACACTCATAATATAGAATAAAACAATTTGATACACTATCTCCCTTTGTGCATTTAAAAAGTGGAATTTATGTCGTCCAATGATAAGTTTTCCTTGAGTTGCTTGAACAGTTCAGTCTCCTTAGCGCATGTCACTTGAAAACACTCATAATATAGAATATGAAGTTAAGTCTTGGAGAGTTCATAGTGCATTTTATGTTGATTGGAGATTCTTACATTAAGTAAAGAGAATGGTCGGCCTGGTTAAGGAATCCTTCTTTTTGAAAATAGTTCTTTTCACTTGGCTATGCTTTAGCGACTTAACAACATTCCCATTCTCAACATTCTATCACATGGCATTTTTGCTTATTGGAAATTCTTCAATCTCTATGATGGAGTATTGTGAAGTTAGAAGAGTATTCCATTTACTTGAAGATTTTGGCATTGCGTTCAGCAACCAATCTCACATTAAAAAAATAGGGGGCTCATTTTCTTTTATCCTATCTAGATAAAAGATTTAAAGGTCGATAAGAAGTTCATAAGGTATTGACTTGAGTTCATGGACAAACTATACATGTAGAAATATTCCGTCGTCTAGTTTTCAAAAAGTACATAAAGGAATTATTTCTACCGAGTTTGTTCTTTCTCATAATCAGCTAGCAAGCAGATGATGGTACCAAAGCCCTTGTTGGGGACATCTTCCATCGTTTACTTTCCAGAAAAGGCATTCAAGATCTTCACATGCCATCTGAAAGAGGTGGTGCTGGAAATATTATAGATTCCAGATCATAAGCAGACACAATCAAAGGTCGCTACAATCATTATTTAGTTTAATTTCCTATAATTGAGATTTTTATAGCTAATAGATAATTACGTAAATAGTTTTCCTTAAATAGGATCAAGTTTATAAAGATTGCACTGAAATAAGCAAGTGTTTCAAGGAAACACATAAATGAGCATTGATTGGTCTATATGTACTTCATGTCATGATAGAATAAAAAACAATTATCACCTTTTCCACCATCTTGGATGTGCAGAGCACAAGATGTAGAGTTTATGATTGAAAAACCAAAAAAGCCGTGAGGGGTAAGATGGCAAATACCCTCCCAAAGTGGACATTAATGGTTTGGGCACAAAAGTCGGTTCATTACAACTTATTTTGTGGTATTTAAGTACTTCTGGAACAACTCCACAAGTAGTGCATCTAGCTCCAGATCCCACACCACCACACATAAATTCACGTCTGCAAACACATTAAGCGTTGAGAGAGCCTTCAAATAGCCATCACCAGCCATGCATGACAATTTTCCAAATGCCATCACAGCCGATTAAAAAATATTTCTGTACAACAATTGAATGCAAAATATATCAATTGTGCATCAACAATTTCATGTGATTACTAGGAAGAAATGGCAGATATCGATAGATATTAAGTACCTTCACGTTATCATCCGTTAAAGGCTCATTAGGGGCTGATATTCTCATTATCCCAGTGAGGCACGATGTCACAGAAATCTTGAAGGCTCTTTCAATGCTTAAGTTGTTTGCAGACGTGAATTTATGTGTGGTGATGTAGGATTTGGAGTTAGATGCACTACTTGTGGAGTTGTTCCAGAAGTTCTTAAATACCATAAAGTTGTAACGATCCGACATTTGTGCTCAATCCGTTAACTTATGTATTGTCTGCTTTGGAAGAGCCAGCCCGTCTTACGAACTAAACTGTTATTCTCATTATCTCAGTGAGGCACTATGTCATTCTATCTGTACAACAATTGAATGCAAAATATATCAATTTTGCATCAACAATTTCATGTGATTACTAAGAAGAAATGTAGATGTTAAGTACCTTCATGCTATCACCCTTTAAAGGCTCATTAGGGGCTGTTATTCTCATTATCTCAGTGAGGCGCGATGTCATGGAAATCTTGGCATCCATTTCTCCTTGTCCCAGAAGTCTCACCGGTGCCTTCTTGGCAAAAGGCAGCACCTTTTTCATTTCGTCTTTCTCTTTCTCTTGTCTTACTTTCGACAATAGATCCTCTAATTTCTATACGCCCAACAAAAACCAGAAAAATCATTTATGTTAAGCTGGACATAAACATTACCTAAAAAAGAAGGAAAAACAGTTAATGACGCAAAGAGTAATGACTTTTCAAAATACTGAAAAGATAATATCAACATTCGTTTTTTTTTACTGTCAAATATCTTCACTCAGTAATGTAGAATTGTGGAGATCAAATATGATGAAAGTAAACAAACATGAAAATGAATCAAAAGGGGAAGAAAATTGACGACAAAAAATCATTAACAATCAGATTTTCTTTGCATTACAAAAACCTGATTTTAGATCTAAATAATTATCACATAAGTAGGTTCCCGATTGATTATGAATTCATCATTGTAATGAAAAGTTTTTCTGGCTTTCCTCTATTGTCCATTTATACAATCAATTACAAATTCTTCAATACTTCCCCTTGAATGAACCGAAAGTGATTGACAGAATTACGATTACATAAAACACTCCGCTGCCTCTGATGCTTCAATTTTATAAAAAGATTTTAACTTAATCTGTCTAGCAGTGGTCAAGACAGATGTTATACTTTTATGCTCTGATTTGTCTTTTATGCGTCTATGTTGAGATTTAATCGAAACACTTCTTCCTGCACTGATGTTGAGGGTTGTAAGGAAATTTACAGTGTTTACTAATGGCTGCTGTTACCCCCTTCCTCCCCCATAGTTCACCACTTCTCCTAAGTTTGCATCAAATCGACAAAACAACACAATGAAAATGTAGCCATATCCCTCAAACATTTCCTATGTTTTGAACTTCTACATCGTCATAACTCCAGCGAGGCTACCACTTCTAAACCAACAAGTATTCAGACTAAAGGAACCACTTAACGAATGAGAAATTTTGGACATCATCAACCCACAAAGAGTTTAATTATCAAAAGAATCCTTTAACTTCAATTAAACAACAGTAGCTATTCCATCCATAAACTGAAATCAAGCACGTATGGATCTCAAATAATAATAAAAAATCCACAAAGAGTTTAGTTGTCAAAAAAATTAACTTTAGATTCTCATGCTTTGCAATTAAATAAAAATAAAATCATCCATAAATTCGAATCAAAACTCAGTTTATAAAAAGAAAATCATCAATCACCAATGATTTTTCCCTTTTTGCCAACCACCCCTTAAAGCAAAACCATTAAGTGCCATCAGCAACATTCCATGAAGAGTTTGATTATCAAAATAATCATCAGAAAATCATCTATAAGAAGAATCAAACACTTCATTGTGTAATGAAGTTCACTCAAGCAAAATCCTTATGTAGGCCAAACAGAAAAATTCATGTAGATTGCTGGGATAGAAATATAAGGATTACATCCAATTCTTGCAAGACCTCTTCGTTGATATACGAGAGCTCAAGAATAGCTTTCCCGGCCAGAATGACACATGTGTTTAACTGCTTCTCAGCCTCCTCTGAAAGAACATAGTCAGGAGCCAAATTTTCAGACATTCTTTGTTCTTGCAAACTGGAAGATGAAACCGACATTTACTCTTTCGCTCAAAAACCCAGAAAACTAAGAGAAACACAAGAAGTAAGTGAATGACGAAATAACGCCAATGCAATTTAAAACCAGTGGAAGAAGTAAATGAATAACGACATAAACCAAAACTTTACAGCGAAGAATTTACTCAAAGACGACAGATTAACGCAACCAAATTACGGATTCTATGAAATATGTAATACATGCAAAATTTCCGAAACGTGGCATTGCATTTACAAAAATTTCAAATTTCAGTAAAGGAAAATCCAAGAAATTTTAATGTTCTTGGTACCAACTTCTGGTGCTTTCCTTTCGTTTTCTTTTCCATTTTATAGATATTTCTCTGCATTTATTGTGAAATTTTTTATCCAGATTTTCCTTCAAAAATTCTCTTCTTTCGCTGTTTGAACTTCAAATTTACAGACTCTGTACATTACTTATATCTGATTATTAGTGGGCCTATCAAGTACAACTCCGTCTCATTTTCATACCCGAATCTTGTAAACGGTTATGAACATTGAATTTTAGACAAATTGGCAGCTCTGGTCCCCAATAAAGAACATCAAATTGATCACGGAGAAACCCCAACTAGGTAAAAACTCCGGGCATTTTACCGATCAATAATCCACAAAATCAAAGAAAATTTACAGTACGGTCCAGACCCTCTATCCGATAGAACTTTTGACATCAATTCTTGCAGTCTCACTTGATCCTATTGGAGGTGTGCACCTTAACAACAAATCCTGACTCCTGGTTTATACCTTACTCGTGGACTGCAGTCTCTTGATGCCAAATCCCGACTCCTGATACCTTACCTTAGTCCTCCTGAATTTGTGCTTCTACAACAATTCCCAATCCCTGGTATCAATTTATCTCCGGTGGATTAGGTGGTTTGGTGTTTGATTAAAAGACTCGTGTATTTTGATTTGTAGTTTAATATGAAATAATATGGCTTGATCAACATAATATGTTATGGAAGAATTCATGGATCAAGTAATATGCGGTGATTGAATCTTGGAATCAATGAATGTTTTCGATCATCAAATAATTGATCTCTATGGAATAAATCTGATTCAACGCACTTTTGGATGTCTCATAGGGTATATATTTATAAGAGTAATGTTTGGGATGAAAAGAAACTCAAAATCAGCTTGAAAATCGAATATTACTATTCCTCGAATAACCTATCGCTCAAGCTCCAGACCAGCTACAAACAAGCGGTAGTTGAGCCGTCGTCAATATTTTTATCATAACTTCCTCTTTTATTATTCTACTAAGGTGATTCAAAATGCATTAGAAATCTAACTCAATAGGATACAATTCTTCTAGAAATAGCCTTGTCCAAATTTCAATGTTTACTATGTGAAAAATGCATTGTAATTTGCGATTGAGAATATGGAGCATAACTTGTCTAGATCTTTGACACTCTTTAGACTTCTAATTACAATCCAATGATTATATGTGATATTCTTGAACATCTTAGACTCTTTCAAGGATTATAATACCAACCTCAACTCTTTTGACTTTAATTAGGACTCGATAACTCCTATTTTGATTTTGATTACAACTCGATAAACTCCAAATACAATTCAACTAGAAGTTGATATTGACTGAGAAAATTGCCAATTACAAATTTAAAAATTGCCAATTATAATTTGGACTTAATAATCTCCCCCTTTGGTCTTTTCTTTAAAAAAATTCAATTATTTCTTGACAATTATTTTTTTACACGATAAATTTCTCAATACTTGTTCTAAAAGTTCCTTTCCAAGTTTGGTTTTTGGCTTGATTCAAATTTGGATTCAGGTTTTTTATTACTTCTACAAACTATTTGCCTTTGAAAGTCTTCAAGCAATTATTTCGATGGTGACAAATATCGTCTGAGAACAGCGATTCAAAATAGTGTTCAAGCCTTCTATTTTAGTGGATTCTTCTTCTTGGTTTTTCCTTGTTCTTCATCAACATTGAACAAAAATCTTGAATGATACTCTAAAAATAGAGAACGAGACAACCATGACTATGATATTAAATCAAGAGCTTGTAAGGCTTGATTGATTCGATTGGTTGAACTTTACAAGATGGAAAGACAAGATGAAGTTTCTTATCACAACTTTGAATATCTTCTACATATTGGATCTAGAATTGGAACCACTATTGAAACCTACCCCAGAACTAACGAAACAAGGGTGGAAAGGAAGAAGAGACAAAAAGATGAGTTGATACGTAGAAGACACATTCTGAACGCTTTCTCTGATCGCCTTTATGATCTCTATACAAACAGTTCAAAAAAGTTTATTTTGTGTGTGGCAAACCTGAATATTATGATCGGGATTGCAGAACTCGCGAACAACCAACCCAAGAAGGCAAAGTGAACTTCATTGACAGTATCATTGCTATCGTGAACATTGTGAATTCGATCAAAAGAAAGGTTCAAGGATGGTGGTATGATACTTGTGCCATCATACATGTGTGCTATAATTGATCTCTTTTCAAAATTTATCATCAGGTGGATGACGAACACCTTCAAATGGGGAATGAAGTTCAATCAAAGGTTGTTGGCAAAGGAAGCGTACATTTACAATTCATATCCGGCAAGAAGATCACGTTAATAAATGTTTTACATGTATTTGATATGAATAGAAACCTTGTAAGTGGTGATTTGTTTGGAGATCCGAGAATTAAGTCCACATATGGGTCAACTCGTACTTTCTCAAAATGGTGTATTTATTGGAAAAAGCTATTCTAGTGACGGAATGGTCAAACTTTATAGTATTGACAATGATATTAATATAACTACAAATTTGAATTATGTTGTTGAGTCGATTTCTTTATGACATGATAGACTATGACATATTGGCTTTTCTACTTTGAAAAGAATGATAAAAATCAGAATAATTTCATATGAAAATATAGAACATAATAAATATGAATTAAGTGTTAAGTCTAAAATGATTAAGAACATTTTCATAGTGTTGGAAGAACATCTAATTTATTAGACTTAATTCATGCCGACATATGTAAATTAAATGAAATGTTAACTAGAGGAGGTAATGAATAAATTGCGAAATTTTGGTGACTAAATTGCGAACTTTCGAAACTTGAGATAGGCCAATTCCAGATGATTAATGATGATGAGGATTAAATTTGAAAGATTTAAATGATGAAGGACCTGATACAAAGAAGAACATATTTGAGCTAAATTAAAGAAGACATTAAGGGACAAACTTGATGACGAAGAAATTGGATCAAATCTTGTAATCGTAAGGCTTGACCTTTGCTATCGCAAGGGGAACGAATATGTTACCAGCATGTTTAAGGANTTACAATTCATATCCGGCAAGAAGATCATGTTAATAAATGTTTTACATGTATTTGATATGAATAGAAACATTGTAAGTGGTGATTTGTTCGGAGATCCGAGAATTAAGTCCACATATGGGTCAACTCATACTTTCTCAAAATGGTGTATTTATTGGAAAAAGCTATTCTAGTGACGGAATGGTCAAACTTTATACTATTGACAATGATATTAATATAACTACAAATTTGAATTATGTTGTTGAGTCGATTTCTTTATGACATGATAGACTATGACATATTGGCTTTTCTACTTTGAAAAGAATGATAAAAATCAGAATAATTTCATATGAAAATATAGAACATAATAAATATGAATTAAATGTTAAGTCTAAAATGATTAAGAACATTTTCATAGTGTTGGAAGAACATCTAATTTATTAGACTTAATTCATGCCAACATATGTAAATTAAATGAAATGTTAACTAGAGGAGGTAATGAATATTTCATAACATTCATAGACGATCATTTTAGGTTTTTTTATGTCTACTTCATGAAACATAAGGATGAAGCCTTTAGCATGTTTAAAATATACGAAGTCGAAGTAGAAAATAAATTAAATAGAAAGATTAAAATTCTTCGAAGTGATAGAGAAGGTGAATATTTTTCCAATGAATTTAATCTTTTTTGTGAATAACAGGGTATAATACATCAATGTAGTACACCTAGAACACCCGAACAAAATGATTTGGCTGAGATAAAAAAAATAGGATACGAGTTGAAATGATAAGTGCTGAGTTGTCATCTAACTTATGGTGTAAAGCTTTATTAAGTACGTGTTACATAGTTAATATCAAGACATATCGTTTATTAAACTTAGAAACCAATGTCATTATTGAATCTTGAGAAGTAGAATTATTTAAGAATTTGTTATCTAAAGAAAGTAATTCTTTAAGGGAACCTTAAGTGGAGATTTCTAGTTCTACAAGATCACAAGTAGAAACGCGTTTTGAGGATGTTGAAATAAGTGAACTTCACATAAGCATAAGATCTCGAAAGGAGAAAGTGCTAGGGTCGAATGAATTTTACTCTCAACATATTTTCCTTCTATTTGGTTGAGGAAAATGAGAAAAGTGTCACTAGAATTACTTCGTATGTTCTTAAAGTGGAAACTAATTCTAAAAATTATCAAGAATCAATGTCATCTATATATAATTTTTTTTGGAAAGATATTGTAAATGATGAAATTGATCCAACAATATCAAACAATACTTGGGAATTAGTCAATTTACCAACTGGATCAAAACCTATAGGCTATAAATAGGTATTTAAGAGGAAGTACAATGCAGACATTACTCTTAATACCTTAAGGATAGGTTGGTGGCCAAAGAGTATTGACAAAAAGAAGGAATGGATTACTTTGACACGTATGCACCAGTTGCAAGAGTAACATCAATTAGGATATTATTCGTCTTAGCTTCTATCTATGATTTGCATATACATAAAGTGGATGTTAAGATAGAATTCTTAAATGGGGATCTTAATGAGGTTTATATGAAACAAACAAAATGTTTTGTTCGGATAAAGTACGCAAATTAATAAAATCCTTATATAGATTAAAATAAGTACCAAAGAAATAGCACAAAAAATTTGACTTAGCAATAATGTCTTTTGGATTTAAGCATAATAGTGTTGATAATTGTTTACATTCAAAAATATGTGATAATTGTGTTGTGATTATTTGCTTATATGTGAATTACATATTAATTGTAAGTAATCAAATGTAAGGTATAAAGGAAACAAAGAGGTTTCTATCTTTCAAATTCAAAATGAAAGGTCTTGGTCAAGTGGATACAATACTAGGTATCAAAGTCAACAAGACTTATGGGGGTTATATTTTTGAGCCAATCATATTATGTTGAGAATGTGATTAATAGGTTCAAACACTTGAACACTAAAGAGGAAAATACTCCCTTTGAACCAAGTTTGAAACTTGATAAGAATAATGGAAGAGCAATAGCACAACTTAAGTATACAAGTTCTATAGGGAGTCTAATGTATGCTATATAATGTACAAGACTTGACATATCATTTGCAATTAGTTAATTTAGTAGGTTTACTAGCAATCTAAGTGAAGAACATGTGAAGGCTATCGGGAGGATTCTTGGTTATTTGAAGAAAACCAAGGATCTAGGTCTCCAATATTCTAAAATTTTGGAAATCCTAGAAGGATTTATCAATGCTAACTTGATATCTATTGTAGGTGAGAATAAATCTACCTCAGGTTAGGTGTTTACTCTTGGAGTAGGTGTCGTTTCTTAGAAATCCAAGAAACAAATGTGTATTACTCACTCAAATATGGAATCTGAATTTGTGGCATTGGATGAAACCGGAAAATTAGTTGAATGTCTTAGAGACTTAATGAATGAAACTCCATTGGGAGAAGTAAATAACTCTTCCATATCTATCTTGTGTGATAGTCATGCCATTTTAGCTAGAGCACACTACGAAGTGTATAATAGTAAGTCTAAACATATAAGTCTAAGACATGACCGTGTGAAGAAATTAATGAAAGATAGAATAATTTTACTCACTTATATGAAGTCGAATGAGAATTTGACTAATCCATTCACTAAACCGCTCACAATTGAATTAGTGTTGATAACAACTAGTAGGATGGGGTTAACACTCTGTAATTAAATCTACCAATGATGGCAACCCTAATTGACTATACTCAAAGTGTAATAAAAAATCATTTGATAAGTGGATAGTTTCAGCACTTATTCTTTTATATGTGATAAGTGGATATTTTCAGCACTTATTCTTTTAAATCCAATCATAGGTTATAAGTGTTGGTTGTAATGAATAGGAGAGTTGGGTTTCTATAACTCTTAATAAAGTTCAAATCAACGGATCAAGTATTTCTAAAAGTGATAATGAAACTGTAAGAACTTTACCTATATAAACTCCAAGGTTTTGATTTATTCAAACTCTGATTAAGGTTTTGATTAATTCAAACTTCAAGGTTTTGATTGATTGAAACTGCAAAGTTTTTTTGGTTTTTTGCTTGATTCAAACTTGGATTAAGGTTTTGATTACTCCTACAAACTATTTACCCTGCAAAGCCTTCAAGCACTTATCCTACTGATGGCAAATATCGTTTGAGGATAGCGATTCATAATCGTTTTCAAGCATTCCATTTTGATGGATTATTGTTGCTGGTTTTTCCTTGTTCTTCATCAACTTTGTACAACAATCAGTTCAAACTTTGCAATGAAGTATACACCAGAGTAAGATGGAGCAGAATGAGTGATATAATGTCTCCAAATAGCAATGCCTCGTGTATCTTGTACACTTATTTGGGACTTTAAATATGGACATTTATGAGTTCTTATGAATAATTATGGTCTAATCTCTTGTATATTTGTTTTTTAAATAAACCCCAATAAGTTGAAGTGAAATTGGAAGAAAGAAACGAATATCAGTGAAAAAAGATGATTTCCAAAATTTGGGGGATCAAAGTGAAAATATTTAATAGTTGATTCGGATCACAAAACAAGGATTGAAGATCATATAGAGTCAATTTGGGCAAGAATAGAAGACGAAGTAAGTTACAAAAAATTATATTTCTCTACATGTGCAATTTTGACTATCCGAGACAATTTCACTTGCCCATGTGTGGGAGAGGGATTGAAGATCATATGGAGTCAATTTGGG
>CAIGRB010144105.1:25457-64436 GCA_903798255.1 Fraxinus quadrangulata
ATATATATGTATGTATATGTCTCTACGTGTGCAATTTTGACTATCCGAGATGATTTCACTTGCCCGTGTGTGGGAGAGTTTCATTTTGACTATCCCATACGCTTGTGAGTTTCATACGAACAGGTTTTTAACACCGTTGTCGGGAAATAAGTTGTTTAAATTGAATTTATTGATTTTTCACATTCAAAATTATTTTTAATTTTTTTTTGGCTATTAATTACGTGCATAATTCTTTCTTTCGTTTGATTTCCATTTTAGACACCTTACTGCAGTTTAAGTAAGATCCTAATGAAATTGAGTTCCTATCATTGGATCCTAAGATTGAAATGACCTTAAGGTAAAGAAGAAGAGAATAGAGATTTGAGAAAGAAAGGGGAATAGAGATTGCAGCAAATTGAAATCAAGACCAACAATAGTTACAATCAGCTTCAACAATACAACTAGCTCCACCAAGAGCAATTGATAATGATGGTGAAGCATTAGCAAGGGATATGTGATTCACGTTCTAGCTCCAGTGCAATTGACTATTCTATATCCTCCTTTCGGGTAGGCTAACTTTTATCTTCAACCAGATGTCATCGGTATTGGAAAATATATGATTGGCAAATAAATTTTCACTTGTGTATGTGAAATTAATCCCACATTGCTTGGAAATTGGGATTTGAAGATGAGCCATAAAAGGGATTACAATCCCACATTGGTTAGAAATGGAAAAATGGGAATATATGGGGACTATAAATAGTACTATCCCACATTGAAAAAGGAAAAGAAATGTGGTAATATGGGAAAACTTAAATAGTTATCCCACATAGGATAGAAACAAGTTTGTGGACCAATTTATATATGGGTTAATAATTTGTAATGTGTAACCATTTGTTGTATAGAGACTCCTCCATGGCCTACGCGCCCGCAGGGGGGGTGCAAATCTTGGACCGACTTGGCCTTCGAGCCTTGAACTTGTGTGGGCGCGCGACCTGCGTACACGAATGTCGGACCGATTGAGTCAAAAATTGGCCACAAAGTGCAAGCCACATTTTGGAATTTTTCTTTTACGTTTTTCCATTTAAAACATAACCTGAAAACGTTTTTATTTATTTTGTAACTTCAAAACGTCAGAATTCAAATGAACTCCAAAACGTCAGAATTCAATTGAAGGGGTTATGTGTGCATTAAGTGGCAAAGGCTCCTCATTGCCTATATATACTGGACAGTCTCTTCCATTCAGACACACAACAACTGCACGAATTCATCTGCTTCCTCCTCCAATTCCTGTCTTCCTCCAGTCACTTGGTGATTCCGTTTCGGCACGCTCTTTCAAAATATCAAGACATCAGGTTTTTGGGGGAAGCGACTAAAATCTACATGAATGTATTTGAGCTTTTCTACTACTGTGTAAAGTCATCAGTTGATGCTTTTCGAATGCATCTATTCCATCATACCTTGAAGGATAACACAAGAGATTAACTACATTCTCTACCTACCAGGAGCATTGTTTCTTAAATTAACATAGTGCAGAAATTCACAACAAAATTCTTCCTACCATCTCAAGTTTATCAGATCGGAAACGAAATACATACTTTCAAGCAAAGGGATCTCGAGAGCGATCCGGAAACATAGAAAAGATTCAAAGATTATTTCAGAAAGTGTCCTTATCGAGACATTCCTAATTAGGCCTAGGTCGACATCTTCTATCCAGGCCCGCATTCGAAACGCCATAGTATGGCCCGCTTCAACAAGTGGATCACCTATGAAGATGTCCATAAACAATGCATATGAGTTGTATGAAAGATTATAAAAAATTAAGCTATGTGACCATCTGATAGAGAGACTCCTACATAAATAGAGAGGCTTTACAATATAGTTGGAGTAACAGCTTTAACAGCCTAGATGAAAGTAATAACAAAAAGCTGGACAACCTCACTCAGACAGTGCACATGGCGTACCAACGTACATCATTCTATGAAGGTTACAGGAAAAAACACACTATTACAAGTTATCTGCTAGCTTCCGCTCATAGAAATTAGTCTTAGGATGTTAGTTATGCACAGAATTGCTCATAGAAATTAGTCTTAGGATGTTAGTTATGCACAGAATTTCCATAGGCAACAAAACAATCCTCACTCCAACATATATAATTTAGGTTGGAGAAATCGTCGTAACTTCTCATGAGCTAATAATCAAGATCAAGAAAATTAGGTTTAGGGCAACCCACTAGGATTTTAGAAACAGCAAGAAAAGAGGTCCTTCTTGGAGAATCTCATATATCACAAAGACTGGGACAACATTTCAAAATCAGCTAGCCTCGATTAAAAAATCAGAAAATTAGGTGGAGTAAATAGCAGCTGCATTGTCTAACGAAGGACAAGGTTCCATGCCAAGCGATACAAAAAAGAATCCACAGAAACTTGTGTTAGTTATCAAAACCATAACGGATGATATGATCAACTTGCCATTAATCAAATTTTCTATCCCTATATGAGTTTATGTGTCGCATATTCCATTACCTTAAAGGCTTTGAAAGTAGCGAAAAGATGAACTAATTCAGGCTATCATTATAAAAAACGGAGTTCAGTTGATAAAAATCAGTATACGGAGGAAATGGATCGAGGAAAATTAGGTATCTACCATGATCGAGGAACAAGTGGTTCAATCTAAAAAATCAACAAAAGTCGAACAGCGGGAACATTCAGACAGTCCATAAGTTAAGCAAACATTCCTGGCAATTCACACATTCGTCCATACCCATTTTTGCCCAAATATGATGTAAGAAACATCTATTAGTGTAGCTGTTGCAAGGCTAAAAACTCCCTTTTCAAACAACTATAAATAGCCAAAACGACAAAGTTAAACTAATGACTATAAACAAGCGCTTATTGGGAGGCAATCCAACGTTCTTCCCTTTTATTTATTATACTTTCTAGAAAATAAGATTAGTAAGTTTTACTGTTTTTAGTAGTTGAGGTATCTTCATCCCCATATTGTCCAATAGGTTGTGATGTGTTTGAGATTAATATAAATGGTTCTATACTAGTAATGATTAATTTCACTTTGACAATTGTTTTACCCTTAAGTAAAGTAATTGAACAAGAATGAAATTAAGCTATGAAAAATATTATCAGTCCATGACCTAGCCGTGCGATGTTCTATTATTTACATGCAAGTTCATACACGTTCAATGCTTCATTGATTAGTTTCAAAGCCAATTTTTTCTTCAACTATTTGGAGAATACAAAACAAAGTGCAATGAATGTTCAATCCCATTCATTGATCAAGCCAAGGCGAGTTAAGGATATTGATTCTTAATCCAAATAGTGGTTGCGACCGAGTACAATAGGGAAGTAGTGATAAAATCAAGATCGATGAGTTTGATTCCACTTAATCAACAATTGAAACGAACAAGATACAAATTAGTAGATTGTTTGACTCATGGCATGGAGTTTCGTGGATATTTCCCCTCTGGATTTACCATATTATATCTAGTGTTCAAGTTTTAATCTACTATATAAATTTTGCATATAGTTAAAATTGCGCAAACACATTATCAATCTGTAGATTACAGTCAGAATCATTAGAAATTGTGTTTAGGAAGTTCTAACTATTTGCTGACCAGTGTTTCAATAATAAAATTAAAATCTATTTTTTAATTTACTTGAATTTTAGAATTAACACTTCTCATTAGAGCGGGTTCACTTTTAATAAGTGAGATCTAGGATAAACCTAGATATGGAAAGAGCAAACTTTAGATATCTTATCCTAGATGGGGATGACTACTCATATTAAAAAATTAGTGTGCATGTCTATGTCCAATCCCTAGATGAAAAAGGTTGGCACTCAATCATGTATGGCTACAAATATCCACTCTGTGTGTGTGTGTGTGTGTGTGAGAGAGAGAGAGAGAGAGAGAAGAGTGGGTGACCACAAACGTTATTAATACTAGTTGGAATTCAAAAGCTTTAAATGCTATTTTCTCTTTTGTGGATTCTAACTAATTTCGTTTGATATCTAAATGCAAGATGGCCAAGGAAGCTTACGATATACTACAAGTTGCTCATAAAGGAATTTCCCTTGCGAAGTCATCCAAACTTAAATTGCTCACTTTAGAGTTTGAACAATTAACAATGAGAGAAGATAACCAATTCAAGGAATGAGGTGATGGCTAACTTTGGCATAAATTTTGAGTGGGACCCATTTGCTTATTTTGGAAGATCAACATTGTTTTGTGTTCTCCTCCGCGACAACATCAAAATAATGCATTTACTTGCCAAAAATAAAGTTCCGGTGAATGAGAAATTGGAGTTCAAAGTGGACCATTGAAGTATTATTTATGTTTGAGGAAAAACTAAATTTGAGTTTGTCACATGGAAAGTTTATGAAAGCAAGAACTACTTTATATATGGCTACACTTTGGAAGTGTGTAATCATGTGTTGCATAGAGATTCTCTGATGCGAACCCCGTAGTAATGGTGACTACGAAACCCACAACTAGATTGATGCAGAACCCAAGAACGCCAATTAAATCCGATTTCGGATTTGAACACAACAAGGTGAACAAACAAATCAAACGATAACGACGATGCGTTGAACCCCTTGATTACACAATGAAGAACCCACAATCCGATGTTTGAAAGTCATAAGATTTAGATCTTAATAAGTTCGATTGATTGTTCAATGGAAGAACAAGGAAAGCAATAGCCTCTCAATTAATAATGTGTCAAAAAATTTTCTAACAATGAATGTTTTTTATATTTATACAAAACCCTAGAAATTAGGTAAGAAACGTGCATAATCTCATAAATAAGGTGGGAGATTGACTAAAAATAGAATTATAGTAAAATAAGGAAATTCGCGAAAAATTAAACTAGTCGGGCGCGGGGGGCCACTACATGGCTCGGGGGCGCCACTGCTCGCGGCTTCCAGGTTTTGCTGCTTGAATCAAGCTCATCCATCTCGATTCTGACCTCGACTCCAACATGGAACTTGCTCTAATCTTCATCACGATCGCCATATCGTCAACTGTAGCTTGAACAAGCAATGTCATCGCTTCTTTCACCTGTTTTGCCTTCAATCGAGTCATCGATCATTCTTCCACTAGCAATGGATCCTTCTCTGGACTTGCCCTCGCCTCGAAGGCACCTTGGATCATATCATCCCCTCTTTCTTCAAAAGGATTCGACCTCGAATCCAAACCTGCACCAAATGAAGCAACATTAGTACCATAAAAATAGTAATTGTTACAGACTTACCCCATAAAAATAGACTATAGCCTCCATTGTTGGTCATAGAAAAGATATGGAATAGTCCATCGCTTCTAGGATGTAGGTTAGATCACACTTGCTCTCGTATCCTCCTCTTGCGTATGTACAACCAATCACCATCGCTTGGATCAAATGGCACACACCTCGAATGCTCCATTTTGCAGGGACATTTCCAGTACAGTTTCCTGTTTTCCATCTAGTTTACCACTTACATCACGAGTGAAAGCAATTAAACCCGACAAAATGAAAAGATTAAAACCGTAGACCCTGTCAAAACATACGTAAGAAATAGTAAAAACTGTCAATTCAATCCCTAACACATGCCATCCAACTTCCCACAAGTAGTTAGGTAGATTTAGATCAATATATTTCAAATATGTATTATGCACATCTAAATCCTTATCGCCTATTATGGTATCATCTCGTAACATGTGACCTCGCAAGCTAACAAACAAGCATAGTCCCTTACAACATAATAGGTGGTCGTAAACTAATAAAAGTTTTCCTATGAATGCATGCAAGAAACGAATATTGAATCCTATGAAAATATTAAATGGACTAGTGAGTTCAAACAACCTAACTAACCACTTATAAATTTCATAGTTGACCTTATATTTAAGTATACCATAAATATATGACACATGCAAATCATCAAGTATAACATCTAATTGAAGTGTAGTTGTGAGGTTAAAATTACATGCTCCAAGTGAAAACTTATCCCTACATGCTAAACCATTATCTAACCTATGTATAAGATGGAAATACCTTACCATTGGTGAATCATCGCGCCTCCTCCATGTCTCATCCTTCCTAGGCAATAGTAACAATAGCACAATGCATGGACTCAGATTTTCCTTCATACCCGATTTGACATTAAATTTCAGCATATAAACTCCCTCCTTTTCTCTTGAGACTCCTTTGCCTTCTGAGAAAACTTATATTCAACCTCCTGTAATGAAGAATTAACAAAATTGGGGTGGAGTTGGTTAGTTTCAACCACAAGTTGATATCCATTGCCCAGATTAGGTGGAGTCCCAATAGGAATGCTCATATGGACCAGATCTTCAAAACCCTGCAAGACAGAAATAACAATCATATGAAAATGTCCATCTCCCCTAGGATGTAGCTTGGATCTCCTTTGAATTCATTTTCGCCTTGTACGTAGGCTCTTTCAAACACCAGTGCCTGGATCAAACAAAACACGTCTCAACGGATCCCTCTGGCTACATTGATATGTGTCGTGAAGGATCTCCTGTTTCTCACAAAACCTAATACTAACACCAATACATGAGGATATTAAATTGAACAGTGTTAGTAGATTAAAACCCCACATTAAAGGGATGCATGCAATGGAATTAGTAGACATGACACCTAATCCTCACACATTCCATAAGTCCAATCTAAGACAGGTAAGAAAATCAGGATATAAACTCAAACACACTTGCCTACAATTCCGATAATGCAACCTAATTGCCTAGCATACATGATTAACTCCATGTGACATGCTAGAATCTGATGATGTAGTAAGTGTATATCATTAACAAACAAGGTATTTTCCATGAATGTATTGGACAGTGGACTTATTATACTCGCAGAATGATTGGATGCATCAGTATTCGCAAAAGTACATGTCCTATATGGAAAACTATTCCTACAATCCAGCCCATTCTCTATCTTAGGTGTAAAGTTTTGACATGTTACCATAATTCCACTCAGCACCTCTTCATCCTTACTTTTCAAAGCCTCCATTTGCATTGCTCCTGTTGGATTCTCAATGTATGGCTCACCACGAGTTATTCCTACAAAAGAGAATAATTAAAATTGGGGAAGGGATTGTTAGTTCTCACTAAAGCCCCCTCACACTCATTATTATTTTCATGTAAGCTCACTTCTGATTTTTCTTTTCTCTCTGACAACTCACTTTTTTTTACTTCTTGTGGCTCTTCCTAATTTTTTGTCACCTCTCCACTCTCATTTTTATTCTCTTTTTCTTTTCCCTCTTGTGGCTCTATTATTGTTTTAGCCACCTCTCTAATTTCTTCTTCACTCTTTTGTGGCTCTACTCTTTTGTCTTCACTCTTAGCCACCTTACTTTCTTCTCTCTGGCTCTTATTTTTTCGCTCTTTATCTTCTTCTTCACTCTTTTTTGGCTCTACTCTTTTTTCTTCACTCTCAGCCACCTTACTTTTTTCTCTCCACCTCTCCTCTTTTCGCTCTTTATTTTCTTTCTCTCGCTCACTTTTTAATTTGATTCGATCTTCATAAGCATGTTGTGGTGTCAATGATGCAAGACTAATAGCCTTCCCATCCTTAATAAAGTTGTACCCATTTTTGCGTTCATCACGTTTCACCTTCTTATCATATTGTCATGGCCTACCCAATAGTATATGCCCGACATACGTAGGAACGACATCGCACAACACCTCATCGTGGTACCTCCCAATTGAGAAACTTATCCACACCTGCTCACATACCCTAACCTCTTCACATTCATCCAACAATCGCAATTTATAAGGTTTGGAATGTTGACTCTAGTCAACCCAAGTTTCTCGACAAGCATAGCACTAACAATATTTACAGAACTACTTCCTTCAATAATCAAACTACATACCTTGCTACTAACATGACATCTAGTTTGAAATATCGTTTCCCGTAGCTACTCAACATCACCCACGTTGATGAGTTTATGGAAATCACGCATCAACACACAAGCTTCATCCACTACAGGTTTTTCGACTCCAGTACATTCTTTACGATGCTCTCTAATCTCCCATTTACGCACATTTCCCATAACAACACCAACTCCAACAAAATGACTACTCTTTCGTTCAAGCCTATTTTCCCTATGTCACCTTCGTTCCATCTTATCTCTTTCATACTCATCTTCACCCCCATTCACTACCGATCTCATGTTCATCCATCCTAGGAACTCGCCTACCCAAGACCGTACTAATTTTTGCCATCGAAGCATTCAATTTCTCCATCCTTGCTCCCATATTCATCAACAACCGTTTAAACATATCCATCCTATCATCTTGCAAATTGGTCTGATTACCCTTCCTACTGGAATTTGGGTCTTCCATGTCTGACATTCTCTCAATTTCTGCCTCACCAAGTTCACTCGAAATCACTCAATTGGCTTTTACCCTCTAATAATCTCACTCTCTGTCTTTTACCTCTCACTGCTTTTACCAAGTGCTTCCAAAGACAATGATTTCAAAAATCGAATATGTGGATGATTGTGACTCAAGAGGGGTATAGAAATTTTGGAATGATAATGGGAAGAACATAAGAGAATTCAACTATAACTTTGACTCAAAGTGGATGACAAGAACAAATTGATGATCCGAAATTGTATAATGTTGGTAGGAAATCAATCAAACAAACTCAAATTTTTTTTACAGTACGGATGAACAGTACCGTACGTGAACAGTAATTTCTTTTTTTAGATGAACAGTAACTTTTTTTTTATAAAAACAAGATTATACTACCAACAAAAAAATTATGAATCTAGGAGTTGGAAACGAAGAATGACTCAAGAACACGAAGAAACTAAGGAAGAAAAATGAAAATTAAATGACTCAATAAAGAAAATAAGGGATATAATCTGATGAAATTGGAGCCAAAGCTCTGATACCAACTGATGTGAACCCCGTAGCAACGGTAACTACAAAACCTACAACTAGATTGATGCGGAACCCAAGAACGCCAATTAAATTCGATTTTGGATTTGAACCCAATAAGGTGAACAAAAAAACCCAACGATAACGACGATACGTTGAACCCCTTGATTACACAAGGAAAAATCCACGATCCGATGTTTAAATTTCACAAGATTTAGATCTTGATAAGTTCGATTGATTGTTCAATAGAAGAACAAGGAAAGCAATAGCCTCTCAATTAATAATTTGTCAAAAGTTTTTTCTAACAATGAATGTTTTTGGTATTTATACCAAATCCTAGAAACTAGGTAAGAAATGTGCATAATCTCATAAATAAGGTAGGAAATTGACTAAAACTAGAGTTATAATAAAATAAGAAAATTCGCGAAAAATTAAACTAGTCGGGCGCGGTGGCGCCAATACCCGCTGTAATATCTGGAAGCGCGACATGTGTACACAAATGTCAGACCGAATTGACCAAAAATTGGCTCATTAGGATGGCCTACGTTTTGTCAATTTTTTTACTTACAACAACTGACTTTTGGTTTCTGAAACTCCAATGATTATTGTAGGCTTTCAACAACTGACTTTTGATTTCTGAAACTCCAATGATTATTGTTATTAAGTTTGAAACTGTTAAAACTCCAATGATTATTGCCATTGTGTTAATTGATAGATTTAACTCGTAATTTTTTAGGTTAAGTCTATATAAAGCCTCAATTTTACTATTCCAGACATGAAAAAACAGTCTGCACTATAGTTCCAAAACATACGAAATTATCGTCTATCTATATACATAATTTAGTGTTTGTCAAAAGCTTGGTGGTGATATTATTGAGATACTAAATCAGCTCGCTGGAATAGAATCTACAGTGCTCATACTCTACTAATTTACCATTGTATCCTGGAAAGTAGACTCTCAAACTAAAACTTAAGCACCTACGGTGAGGGAACGAATCTATTTTAAGCAAACTGTGTTTACACATGTCTCGATTTTAACGTTCAATTGAATTTTTATTCTCTACTATTTAGATTATTTGTTCTATTTTATCGTGTTTGATATAACTTATCTTGTTTGTTGTGATTAGAATTTTTATTTAATCTACTATATCTTAGTTATTATTTAGTAAGTTATTGTCTAAACGGTAAACTGCATATATGATGTGTTAGTTGCATATATGTTATGTTGAGTTGCATATCAGGTAAGTTGCATATACATACTGGTTGTATATACGGTATGTTGGTTGCATATCCGGTATGTGTTGTAAATCTGGTATTTGTTAAACCAGTATTCATTAACGATTATTTTTTCTAACATCACCAACTCAGCATATACATTGGGGAAGAAGTATTCAAAGAACAAAGCAGAGAATAAGATTCCTAGATCACTACTTGATCAATTTTACTCCAAAGTAACTACCATAGAAGAGAGCAAAAACGTTGAAAGGATAAAGTTTGAAGAGATAATGGGTTCCTTGATAACTTATGAGTTGCATCTCCATAGAAGAAAGAAACAAAAGGGATTTAGAGTTGCATTTAAAGCCAAAAATGTAGAAGAAAAGGTTGGGGATGAGGAAAGTTAAATTGATGAACATATGGTCATGCTCACCAAACGGTTCAAGAAATTCCTGAAGAACAATCAAAAAGGAGGATGTTCAAAACCTCAGTCACAATAGAAGAATAAATTCTTTAACAACTCGAGACAAAATCCAACTACATCTATGGAGAGAACTCAAATTCGTATCCAATGCCACAAATGTGAAGGAGATGGACACATAGTATCTGAATGTTCCAACACCTTGAAGAAATCTCGTTCAAAGAAAGCAATGAACATCACATAGAGTGAAGATAAGGATAGATAATCAAACTCAGATGAGCAGCAAAAAAATTGATGATAATCAGGTAACCTCATTTATAGTCAACTTGCGGTTTGATTCTGACTCGCAACAATTATTGTCTGAATTACAAACTCACTGCTTAATGATAGAGTCGAACCAAGTAGCATATATTTAGAGTGAATCATCTTAAAGAGAATCTGAGAATTGAATAAGAAAGAAATATCATTCTCCGTACCATGATGGTGTTCATTGAAAAAAAGAACTATAATTGTTACTCTGAAAAAAAACTTTCATCAAATTCTTAGTAGAGAAAGAAAATCAAGTAATGGAGCTCCTTGCTGAACTTAATCATACCAAGGAAAGAGTCAACCAACTTACAATCGGATCCTCCCACCTGAGTGAAGTCCTTAGTTACGAAAAAACTTCGAGCATGAAAAAGGGCTTGGATTATGAAGGAAAAATGGAAGGATAACGAACCCAATAAGTTGAAATTTGTTAAAGAATGAATTTGATATATCAATAGGTCAGACCTCTGACATTGTAGTGAAGCAAGCAGACATAATCTCATACAACAAAGTAATAGCTATGTTTGACTCACACAAACAGGTTTTGGCTAACTCCAAACACTTATTTCAGATCAAGCCATCAAGTGAACATGTAAGGTACCACTTCCAAATTCAAAAAAGGTGAAATACAGGGCACTGTCAGATGTAGTTTCTGTGTTAAGTATGGACACGATTTACTTCATTATTTATCTCAAAAGAAACAACAAGCCACAAAAAGGATTAACTTGATTGCTGGTGCTTTAAGACAGAATCCTAATGCTAGAATAAGGCAAGTTTGGGTAAGAAATAGTGATCTTAGTTGTTATATTGTCAATATAGCATATAAATATATTGTACCCAACTTTTGGTATTTTGACTCTAGACACAGAACTACTAACTATTCCATTCTAACTAATTATAATGGTCATGCATGTAGTCTAGTTACTTTTGGAGATGGGGCTAAAAGTAAAACTGAAGGTATTGGTACCATTGTGATTAATGGAATTCCTATCTTAAATAATGTCTTGCTTGTTGCTGACTTGAAAACTAACCTAATTAGTGTAGGCCAGCTTTGTGATGATGATCTTATGGACATGATCACAAAGGGTTCAAAGTTCTGAGAAATTATGATAGTTGTGTCCTACGTAGTGCTAGGTCTAGTGATAAATGCTACGTACTTGACTATGAAAATTCATGTCATGTTTCAAAACCTGACTCTACATACTCGTGGCACAAACGGTTGGGACTCCTAAACTATGGAGACTTTGTCAGACTTACCAAACTCAATGCGGTAAGAGGTGTTTCTAAGCTCACTAAAAATTCTGAAGGTGTATGTGGTTCATGCCAAAAACATAAACAAACTAGATCTGCTCATAAATAAGATCAGTTTTTTACCACCTCTCACAATCTTGAATTGCTACATATAGATTTGATGGGACCAATTTAGACCGAAAGTTTTAGTGGTAAAAGGCATATTTATATATGTGTAGATGACTTATCTAGGTATACTTGCGTAGATTTCTTAAGAAAAAAGTCTGATGACTTTAAAAGATTCACATTTCTGTTAGATATTTTTCATCATTTTGCATGTTCTTTTGTTTGCGAATGTTTTGAATAGGTGCATCTGTTCGGTTTAAATTTTATTCCAACAGATGCGTTCATTCATTTCTAGGGACACACCTATTCAAACGGTTGCCTCCACTTCTATATATTCTGGGCGAATTCTCATTTGTAAACACATTAAAAAACGTTTCTTTTCTTCTTTCTTTTGGCATCATCAGTTTCTTTATAAAAGTGTTTTCTTGGTTTGATCAAATAGTCACAATTTGAATCAAACGCCTCCATTGTATCCTGAGAGAGATTTTCTTTTATACCCCACTCGTGACTTTGTTGGATAGGGGAGAAACATCTCTTAAAAGATAACGTTTTCGTGCCTTGGAATTCATTATTTTCCAGATTTTTCTACATATTACAAACAATTTCTATATTAAAAATCTACCTTAGGGACTAAATTTTTGAGAATTAGGAATGATTATGGAAAGGAACTCAAAAATACTAGTTTCTCTAGATTATGTGAAGAGTGGTATCTTTCATGAGTTCTCTTCTCCTAAAACTCCTGAGCAAAATAGTGTGGTAGAAAGGAAGTATAACTCTTCATAAAAGATGGCTAGGGTGATGTTGGAAAAGTAAGAAACTTCCTTAGATTGTGGACTGAAGTTATAAAATACCACTTGCTACATTCTAAATCGTGTGTCCATGAGAATTGGTACCTCACAAACTCCTTATGAAATTTGGAAAGGTAGGAAACCAAATCTCACGTACTTCCAAACGTTTGAGAGAAAAATGCTATGTATTAAATGACAGGGAACACTTGGAGAAGTTCGATCCTAAGAGTGATAAGGGAGTCTTCATTGGTTACTCAAAAAATATTCTATCTTATAGAGTCTATCATTGATTCCATTAATGTTAAAATTGATGATAGCGATGATTTTTCCTCTTATTCACAGGAATTTGAGATTCAGAATTTGGGAATACGTATTGAAATACTCGAAATATTCAAGAAAACTATGTTGTAGATTCTGCCAATGACGGTAAAATAAAACTACTAGTACCTGGTTTTGATGATCTTGTACCAGCCACTGTAGGTGTTGGGGAAATAGTTAACTATAGGATAGAAATCAACATCCTACTTGGATCCAAAAGGTTCATCGCTTTCAGACCATAGAGATAGAATGATTACAAGAGGAAGACTCGACACAGAACTTGGTAATGTGTACTACACCTCACATATAGGAAGCACTTTAAGATGAATTTGAGTGAAATAATGTGTCGAAATTAGTACCTTGACCAGAAGATACAAATGTGATTGGAACAAAGTAGATCTTTAAAATTAAATTAGATGAGCATAGCAATATCATCAGAAACAAGGCACGACTAGTAATACACGGATATACTCAAGGTAAAGGGGTGGATTTTGATGAAACATTTGCACACGTGGCCAGACTTGAATCTATCAGACTTTTACTATCTATGACATGTCAAATAGGATTCAAACTCTATCAGATGGATGTCAAACGTGTCTTTCTGAACAGCATTTTGAATGAAGATTCCTATGTTGAGCATCCAAAAGGATTCATTTATATGCATCTTCTTGACCATGTGTTCAAACTCAAAAAAGCGTTATATGGACTCAAACAAGTTATTTGTGCTTAGTTACTGACTATGCTTTTTAATTGAGAAGAGATACAAGAGTGGGGAAAGCTGACAAGACTTTGTTCATATGATACCACAAATATAGATTAATAATAGCGCAAATCTATGTTAGTGATATTTTTTTCAATCTACACCTGAAACAAAATTCAAGGAGCTTATTACATTTATGAAAAACGAATTTGAAATGAGCATCGTTGGTGAAATAAACTATTTCTTGGGATTACAGGTCAAACATATTGACTCAGGGATCTTTATTTTACAAGTGAAGTATGTGAAAAATCTGGTAAAGAAGTTTAGTCTATAGAACACCAAGGCAGTCAGGACTCTCATGGCCACGTCCTTGAAGATCTGTAGAGATGACCAGGATAAGGACAGCAACCTCAGCTTGTACAAGAGGATGATATGCGATCTGTTGTATCTGACTGCAAGTCGTCCAAACATAGCCTTCAATGTTTGGGTCTGTGCACGATATCAAGCCAAGCCAAGCCAAACCAAAAGAATAATACTAGGCAGTTGTGAAACGGATCATTCGATGCATAAATAGCACTTCAAGTTTTGGTCTATGGTATGCTAATTATTCAAATTATCATCTTGCAGGATATACTAATGCTGACTGGGCAGAAAACATGGATGATAGGAAAAACACGTCTGGAGGATGTTTATACACGGTAACAATATTATTGCTAGGTTGAGAAAGAAATAAAGCTCCATATTTATATCTAAAATAGAAGCTGAATATATTACTGTCGGTAGTTACCATACTCAACTACTCTAGATGAAACAAATGCTTAGTAAATACGGTAAAGATCAAGAATTTATTACCATGTTCCGTGATAATACTAGTGCTATAAATATCTCTAAAAATCTTGTCCAACACTCTAGGACTAAACACACTAACATTAGATACCACTTTATCACGGACTTAGTTGAGAGAAATGTGATTGTCCTACAACACATATATAATAAGGTGAGTTAGTTGATTTGCTCACGAAGGTTTTAGATATATTAGATTTGAAATCTTGCGAAAACCCATGGGCATATGCTTGATTCATTAAACCATTTTTGATGTACTTAATTTTGTAGTATATATTCACCTTGTGTGCATGTGTTTTTGCATAATAGTAATAATAAAAAAATAGGGAATTTTCTTGCAAATGTCAAACGATGTGAATTTTTGATTGATTTATAGTTGGGATGAAATTGAATTCTCCAATCAATGTGGTGTGCTCATTATATCCTATGGTAAATTGTTATCAGATAAATGCACTTCTAGGACAGTGTGACTATTCCAATGGTGCCCATTTACTGACTAAGTTCTCATCTCTAAGTTGACAAGTTTGTGGACTCATGGTCAGTATCTATATCTATTTGCACTGTACTGTGGTATTGTGTTTAACAAGCATGTTCATTGGAGGAGAGGACTACCACCATAGCTATGTGAAGCTGTCCTTGTTAACGAACATAAATTTTGAGAGAAGAGCTACCCCTATGGCTATGTGAAAGTCAACTTTATAAATTCAAAAGACTGTGTTTTAAAAGAAAATAAAGAGCCAACTCAATGAGCATTTAAAAGAATATTGAAAAAAATGATATACATGCTTATGACGGCACACACATATTTTCTATTTACAGATACAATTTCAGATGATGGCCACTTTGAAATATACTTACGCACTTAGTCACTACAAGTGCCAACTTTGGTTAGGGTATGGGTAATGATTGGCTAGTCTAGATGGTTGTATCACACACTCATGATTATGTACAAACATCTTATTGGAAGATTCGTCATTATTCTTATGATTTTGAACTTATTATGAAAATTGATTAACTATGAAATTTACAAAAATAAAAGATTTTCTTAATATTATATTCCACTATTTATGTTTGATTGACTATTAATTTCGAATCAATGGTCTAAACCGGACAGTAAAAGTTCACCTACATGAAACAAAAGGATATTGATTTCCAGGTTTTGGAAATAAAACCTGCATCAAATTTGAGAGGATGGATTGCCTTGATTGGACTTAATATTGCACGAAATTAAATTGAAAATTGAGGTGGCAAAAAGGAAATTTTTGAGATAATGGGGCAGCTATTAAAAATAACTATTCAAAATCAGTTTATCATTTAACTTCCTCATGCGCATTGTTTAATTTCATTACCAGTGTGCAATTTCTTTAAATTTGAAGTTTTTTTTTTTTCCTTTTTGAATCACACTGTTAGGAAAAATACACTCTTCATCCTGTACTGATTTTTCTCAGAATCTCTCTCTTCATTTGATATGTTTTCTCTCCATTTGAAGCTATTTTCAACAAAAAGAATGGTGAAAACTAGATGTATATTTTGTAGCTAAATTATGGAATAGAAACGTATGGCTTACCTCATTAGCTATTTGAAGATGTCAAAAAAGGTATGCCATGGCATTTCCTATACGAAATCAAACCATGTTCAAAGCTATTGAGAGTAGACAAAAGTTACAGGCAGAACAGCCGTAGGCTTTTTAACATCAAGTCACTATATGAGCAGCAGTCACTCTTACATCAACATGTTTTGTCACTACATTTCTTAGCGGACCTCTATCAGCTAAAAAGTTTTCATCACTGTCAAAATTTTGAAATGAGAGAGCTCGAAAGTATTTTGGATGGAGAAGAGTTCTTCTTCTGTACAATGCAAAATGTGTACAGAATTCTATTTCATTCAAAAGTTCTCTTGATACATACATACACCATTTTTTTGGTCTTTCAACCACTCTACCTACTACATAAGACTTAACATTTTTTACGCCATAAATTTTTCAAAAAGTACAGACAACTTTTGCTCAAATTAAGTTAAAACAATGCATTACAAAATGTCAATCCATCAGTAAAAGTTACAGCAAAAGGTCATTGCATCAACACTCCTTCTTGAGCATTTTGCTGGAGGTTCCAAGCATTGATCTTAGATGTTCAAATCTGACTTTAGGAAGAGCTTTTGTGAAGATATCTACAATCTGATTCTCTGAATTGCAATACTGAAGACTGATTTCTTCATTTTTCTCAGCCTCCCTCACTGCAGGAAAGTTGATCTTTATATGCTTAGCTTTCCCATGATGAACTGGATTCTTTTGACATAGCTATACCAGACTTGTTGTCACAATAAATCTCTGTAGCTTTTTCTGGATTAAATCCCAAATCACATAAAAATTTTCTGAGCCAAATAGCTTGATTTGCAGCTGCTGCTGTTGCTATATATTCTGCCTCGGCGGTGGATTGTGCAACAACTTCTTGCTTTCTCGAATTCCATGAAAATATGCCTGAACCGAAAAAAAAAACAGTACACCGAAGTGCTCTTCATATCATCTACGCAACCTGCCCAATCATTATCAGAATGACCCCACAAATACCCATCTACAGATTTTTGAAACCACACTCCAAAACTTATAGTTCCCTTTAAGTACCTCAAGACTCGTTTTGCTGTTTTGAAATGGATGTCACTTGGTGAATGCATAAATCTTGAAAGAAGACTCGTTGTAAACATCAAGTCAGGCCTCGTTGAAGTCAAGTACAATAAGCTTCCAATTAAACTTCTATAAGTACCTTCATTCGCCTTTTTTGCCCCCATCTTCTTTTGAAAGTTTTTCATTAACTCCAAGAGGCGTTTCAGTTGATTTGCAGTTTTCCATCTTAAATTTTCTCAAAATTTCCTCTGCGTACTTCTTTTGAGAAATGAATATTCCATGGTCAGTTTGATGTATCTCCATGCCAAGAAAGTAGCTCATAGCTCCAAGATCTGTCATTTCAAATTGTTGCTTCATTTCATCCCTAAAGTTTTTCAACTCCATTTCATCTTCTTCAGTTAATAACAAATCGTCCACGTATAGTGAAATTATCAAAACAACTGCATTTTCCCTCCTTTTTACATAAAGAGTGGCTTCATTTTGACTTCTTTGAAATCTTTTTTGTTGAAGATAACCATCAATTTTGCTATACCATGCTCTAGGTGCTTGTTTTAAACCATAGAGTGCCTTCTTCAATTTATAAACTTTGTCTTCCTTTCCAGCAACGATGAACCCCATTGGTTGCTCTACATATATCTCCTCCTTTAACGTGCCATTCAAGAAATCAGATTCAACGTCCAGCTGGTATACTTTCCAACTTCTCATGGCTGCAAGTGCAAGTAGTAGTCTTATTGTTTCCAATCTTGCAACTGGAGCAAATGTTTTACAATAGTCAACTCCAAATTTTTGTGAATATCCCTTTACAAGTCTTGCCTTGTGCTTGTGGATTGAACCATCAGAATTCAATTTTGTTCTGTAAACCTATTTTACTCCAATGACCTGATTATGAGTTGGTTTATCAGTAAGCTCCCATGTACGATTTTTTTCAATCATTGTTATTTCATCTTGCATAGCATCTCTCCATTCTCGACTTTCAACTGCTTCTTTATAGCATGTGGGTTCAATCATAGCCATTCTACAATTTTCATAAATCTCAGCCATTGATTTAGTTTTTTGAACAGGTGATTCTGAAGAAGAACTGGAAGAAACATCAGATTCTTTATCTGAAATTTCGGGAATGATTTCCTCATTTTCAGCATCAACTATATCTTGAGCCTCAATAGTAGATTGCTTTTCAACCTTTGCCTCTTCCCAGTTCCAACTAGCATTCTCATCAATCTTCACATCTCTACTTACAACGACTTGCTCCTTTTCAAGGTTAAAGATCCTATAACCTTTCGATTTATATACCCCAAAAAAATGCCTTTGTCTGCCTTTTCATGAAGCTTATCTCTCTTCACATTAGGAATGTGAAAATAACTTATTGAACTGAAGATTTTGATGTGACTTGCCGAAGGTTTCGTTCCAGTCCATACTTCAATAGGAGTTTTATCTTGCACGACCTTAGTTGGAAGCCTATTTTGCAAATACACAGCGGTATAGACAACCTCTGCCCAAAAACTCTTAGGAAGTTTTTTCTCAAAAATCATACACCTTGCCATTTCCATCACTGTTCTATTTTTCCTCTCTGAAACACCGTTTTGTTCAGGTGCATATGCCACTGTTAGTTGCCGTTCTATAGCTTCATCTTCGCAAAATTTATCAAATTCTTTTGATGTATATTCCGTTCCCCGATCTGACCTTAACTTCTTCAACTTGCAACCAGTTTGAGTTTCCACCAGATTTTTGAATTTCTTGAAGATAAAGAAAACTTGAGACTTTCTACTCATGAAATACACCCATGTCATTCTCGAGTAATCATCAATAAGAAGAATGAAATATCTGTTTTCACTCAACGAGGGAGTCCTCATTGGTCCACAAACATGAGTGTGGTCTAGTTCCAGTTTTTCACTAGCCCTTGCACCACTTGAGGGAAAAGAAAGTCTATGTTGTTTTCCCAATTGGCAACATTCACATACTTCTTTACTCAGATTTATAAGAGGTAAATCTCTTACCATTCCCTTTTCATAAGAAAGTTTGGGTGATGACAAGTTAAAGTGCCCAAATCTTTTGTGCCAAAGCCAAGTTTCATCAGCATTACTTCTATAAGCATGTGAACTAAGGCAAGAAGACCAATTCAGAAGAAAGCTGCGATCACTTCAACATTAAATAACTCTGCTCCACATGAATCATAAATCTTACAACTTTTATTGTTAAACATCAAGCAATATCCTTTATCCATCATTTGAGCCACACTTAAAAGATTTTGATCTAAATTTGGTACTAATAAGACATTTGAAATAAGCTTAGTACCTTGTATGCACAGCAATAGTCCCTTTACCTTCAGCATTAACATATTGTGCATTCCCCATCTTCACTTTGGTCTTGACTGAAGTGTCCAAGTGAATAGATTGGCATCAAACGTCATATGATTGGTACACCCACTGTCAATATACCAGTCTTTGCTCATTTTTGGCTGTGATTATTGTGATGTCATAAACAAATGTTCTTCTTCTTGCTTGTCAGTAAAATGAGCTGTTTGAACTTGTTTATCTCCTCGGCCTCGTAGAGTTTCTTGATTTTGTTTTATCCTGCAGTACATTTCTATGTGCCCAAATTTTTTACAGAACCTGCATTGCTCCTTACCTTTGCGCCAACAATCCTTTTCCAAGTGATTTGATCTGTGGCAAATTTTGCAAGGTGGATATTTTCCTCTTCTGTCAACTTCTTTTGAGGTAGCCTCAACACCTTTACCTTTGTCATCTTTTCGAGCAGGTTGGTTCCTTGCAGGAAATATATTTGCTTTGTGCCTCACTTGGAAATCTTCTTCAAGAGACTCCTCACTTCTTCTACTAGTTCTTTGTTCATATGCTTGTAGAGATCCAATAACCTCTGTCATTGTCAACTTGCTAAGATCCTTTGATTCTTCAATAGCTAAAATTTTTTATTCAAACTTTTCAGGCAAACTAATCAAGATCTTTTCAATAATTCTTTGATCAGAATTTTTTCTCCATGAAGCTTCATCTGATTCACAACTTCTATGAGTTTTGAAGAGTACTCCTTAATAGAATGTGCTTCAGTCATCTTCAACATCTCAAATTCTCTCCTCAACATTCGTAGCTCCACTGTTCTAACCTTTTCTGTGCCTTGAAACTCCTCCGGTAACAAATCCCATGCCTTTTTTGCTGTAGTTACAGCAACAATTCTTGGAAAAATATTTTCTGATACAGCAGAATGGATGAAAGAAAGAGCTTTATAGTTTTTGGTGAAGTCTTCTTTTTGTTGTTTGATTTGTGCCACAGTTTAATATTGTGCCTCCTTTGCAGGCTCAAAACCCTTTTCTACAGTCTCCCATAGATCATAAGCCATCAAGAAAGCTTTCATTTTTACTGCCAAAAAATCATAACTTTCTCCAGCGAAAACAGGAGGCGCAGGCAAAGAAACACTTGTTGTTGCCATGAAAATTATTTTCTCAGGCCCTTAAGATCATAAATGCTCTGAAGTAATGCCCCGAATTCTAATAAATCAGCACGTTATCAAGAGTGTGTTTTTAACGGTAATCTCTAACAATATGAGATTTAAGAAGTTTCTAAATTATCATTTTATTCACTCAAACTATATAATCATAACATTTTTTTTTCAAACATATGAACTTAAAAATACGGAACAAAACAATTTGGAAGGAGTTTTAAAAGAAAAATAGCAAGCTGAGACAGTGTTCTATAGCTACACGGTGAGTTTGCAAAAATTATTTGACCTAGCAAACCTTGACGAAAATTTATGAAATTTTACAGTAAAGTATAATACTTGTATAAGTACAACATATAAAAATTTGGAATCTCGACGACAACGTTTGAAGCACAAAATTATTTTTCGAACAAGCTGATTTGTGTTTCCCGAATTTGACTGTCACAATTTACTAAAATTACTATAATAAATTCTACGGGACTCCGATCGATCTATTTTCAGTTGAGATAGATATTTCACAAATGATCATTTTCCAATTGAAAACATTCTAAAATTTCAAATATATCGACCACAATACAATTTTCAAAACAGTAGTAAAATGCTGGAATTTATTAAACACGTGTTCAAACGTTAAAATTTTCCGTCTCAAAACATGAAATTTTAAACTAAAATCTTTGGGATACCCCAATTATTATTAAACATAAAAGTGACAATCTAAAACATAAGAACATAAGTTTCTCTAAAAATTTCATGTGTCATTCATGTCAAGCCACTGCACGATCTGAAAGGGTTAAATATGAGTGAGCATCTCAAAGAAATACTCAGTAAGCTACACGTTCTATATGAACATAATAATCATTTAATCATGCATCCTTACATGTTGTCTTCATAATTAAGCAAATCAATGATCAAACGATCTACTTAAAATTTTGATGAGTCTCTACGACCACCAGTTAAACATAAAATCTCTTAAAGTTCTAATGGGCATCTGCGGCCATCAGTTAAACATATAATCTCCATGACATTGACATTTAAGAAGAACCATTAAAGGCACTTTACATACTTCATGAACAAACATAATGAATAACATGTACGAATGAAAATTAAATTCATATAACGATCAATTTAGTGTAGGGATCCTACCTTAGTTGTGGTGATAAAATAGTACGTCAAACGGAACTCCTCTCCAAATCTTAAACGTAAAAATACTCCCTCCCCTCCCCTTTTTTGTGGGTATGCCGTGTGTGCATGTATATGTATCTAAAATGTGTTGTAATTTAATGTCAATTGGAATTCCTATGAAATCAGGAGTCTAAAACTGTTGTTGCAAATTGGATAGAATTTGATTTCAACTAGAAATCCTAGCCAAAATGATGAAATTGGTTAATTTGGATTACATGAAATATAAATGGGTAATCTATAAAACAAATCCACCTTATCCTCCATTTTAATAAAAATCTCAATTGTCACATTCCAAATAATGATACATGTGGCTAAAAAAAAGTTAATTGTTTGATTAACCCTGATTAAAATAGGACTCCCTTTATACTACATAAACTTAGGTTTAACTTATCCGAAATAACTTTTTCTAAAGTACAGAATTCGTCATTTAATATAAGCTTCGAAACGAGCTCAATATTGATATAAAATTTCTCGCTAGATGAATACTTGATTATTTGGCCGAAAACTAAAATTTTGACATAAAACTTATTTTTAATTTAGTCCATCAGTATCTAAAAATTAACAAAACATGTCATGATGGAAATTTATTTTTGGTTGTTACATCTGATACCATGAAAATATTTTGGATGGAGAAGAGTTCTTCTGTACGATGCAAAATGTGTAGAGAATTCTATTTCATTCAAAAGTTTCTCTTGATACATACATACACCATTTTTGTAGTCTTTCAACCACTCTACCTACTAAGTAAGAATTCACATTTTTTACACCATATACTTTTCAAAAAGTACAAACAACTTTTTCTTAAATTAAGTTAAAACCATACATTACAAAATGTCAATCCATCAGTAAAAGTTACTGCACTCTACAGTAAAAGGTCATTGCATCAACAGAGCTCAATCTTGAAAGACTTCTAGATAATGGGTCTGACTCGGGGCTCTTTCGCACTGGTGGACTAGTAAAGTTCGCTGGATTCGTGGGAATTGAACTTTGAGGTGCTGAACTTACTTGTCTAATCTGGAATCCGGGTTCCAATTTTCTGTAGGCCACCAAAAAAAGGTTTTTCATATGAAATGGAATAAATGTGAAGATCAAGGCCATAAAGTGCGGCAATTTTAGCTGCAGTTGATGGTGATGATCAATATCCGTATCCCTACTCAAGTAGACAGTCCTTATTGTGTCCTCAAGTATGATGAGTGCTTGGAAAATGAACAAGAACTATTAAATAAATTTTGCTCCAAAGACAAAGAGATATATCTATCACTTGAGGAAATAGGCAAATTACAACACGAAATGAATTCAATTATCCGTTAGTTTGTAAGACAGTTGAAGATACCCATTATTAGTGCAATATACAGGAGTGTCGTTAATTACAACACTTTAACTAAAAGAAGTCTATGTTCTTCCATTAGTGAGTTGAATTCCAAGAGGCAAATTTTGATAACTTTCAACAGAAGTCTGAGAATGGTGAAAACATATATGTCATTCATATAATAAATTTTTTGGGAAGGTAATTAAGGATTCTTGGACATCTTATGTCTCTCAATTTGGACATTTTATGAGAAGTTATTGTTATTTTACTCCAAACTGTCGAGGTGCCAAATCCACCCGAGAATACAAGGAGTTTTCATCTTTTTAAAGTTCCTAGAAGACTTTAATGTATGTCAATGATGAAATGAATTTTTCATTTAGAATTCATGTATGGTCATTTCATTTGATCTTGAAAACATTTAAAGATTGTTTTTGTTAGGAATTCGAGGAGGTGATATGGCACGATACAAAGTATAGATACATAAAGAAAAACAAGATTAAAAGAAAGCAAATAAGAAGAAGAGAACAGGCCGAGGAACTGAATACTTTATTAACAACCAATTGAGAGAAAATACAATTATGCAACTAAATGCCTGTCTAATAAACTGAATGAAGAGTCTAATATTTATAGGAGAACCGTCCAAAACCCTAAAACAAGGAAACTAGGTCAAAAATCGCATAAAATTCGAAAAATACGGAAAAAGATTATGGCGCTCGAGTGACAAGCGGGCAACGGGCTGTCGCTCTGTGACAAGCGGCACAAAGTCTTCCCGACTCCAATTTTGCTCCTTTAGTTCGAGCGGGAGTCGAGCGATCGTCTAGCGCCGTCAATCCGTCATTTTTTCTNCATATTTCCAAACTCGACGAGTAATATTCTCCAAATTATATCCAGATCTGATTCCCAATAGTACTGTACCAAACATGTGCTGATATTTCTTCACTGATTTTGCCCAACCTTGCAAGGTTATAACTGCAACTTTCTCCATTCCTCCAATACAACACGGACACCATTCTGGACCTTCAAGGCTCCACCTGTACCAGAGAACATGTACCCTTTCGATTCCAGGGCACTTAGCAAGATGATGTTCTATTTCAAGTCTGGAACATGTCGAACTTGGCCAAATATTCTAATTGTTCCATCCACTAACTTCAATCTGAATCTCCCATTAGTAGTTACCTGACAAGAATCATTATTTCCCATAACAACGACATCTTGCGTCACTGTTTCATATGATTTAAACAAATTCCGATTGGGACTCATATGAAACGCACAAGCTGTATCCGAAATCCACTCTTCGTCGGCTTGGATTCCACGTCAGAAATCGTTAAAAGATCTCCATCACTTACAAAATTCTCTGTGATGTCTACTTCACCTGAAGTCTCTGATTGCCTCCCACGATTTGTAGATGAATTACCATTACCATGCAACTTCTCGCAATGTCTCTTGATGTGTCATTTCTTCTTGTAGTAAAAACAGACCCTATTGTTGAAATCCATCCTCGACTTGCCTCTTCACTGATCACCACAAACTACAAGAACTTCATCATCTTTGGAACCAGCTCCGACCAGATGATTCTTCTTCTCCATTGAGAACAAACCATCATACACGTCTTCAATGGCGAGTGTGTCACGTCTGTACAGAATCGTGTCCCTAAATGACGAAAATGAACTAGGCAGTGAGCACAACAGGATTAGGTCAAGTCATCTTCATCATATTTTACCTCTTGACGTCTCCAGATCAGCGACAATCTCCTTAAACACAGCCAGATGATCTTCTAGTGATCCGCTTTCTGCCATGCGATGAGAATAAAACCTCTTCTTCAGATGTAATTTGCTGGTCAAATTTTTGGTCATGCACAATTGCTACAGTTTCAACCACAATGCAGTTGTTGTTTTCTTCTTCAAGACATCCTGAATAATGTTGTTAGATAGATGAAGATGAATTTGTGAAAGTGTCTTGCGATCCTTCCGTTGCTTCTCCTCTGTTGTCCAAGTAGTGGACATTTTATCAAATCCCAACAAAGCATCATCCAAATCCATCTGTGCCAATATAGCTCTCATCTTTACTTGTCACAACGAAAATCTTGTACTGCGATCCAACAGCGGAATATTATACTTCATGGTAGCCATCGATAACAAAAAACCTCAAACAAATCAAATCCATGCTCTACGAAATTGCTGAACCTTAGCTCTGATACCACTTGTTAGGAATTCAAGGAGGTGATATGGCACGATATGAAGTATAGATCGTACAAAGAAAAACAAGATTAAAAGAAAGCAAGTAACAAGACGAGAATAGGCAGAGGAACCAAATACTTTATTACAACAAATGGAGAGAAAATATTTGGTTCCTCTGCCTATTCTCGTCTTGATACTTGCTTTCTTTTAATCTTGTTTTTCTTTGTACGATCTATACTTCATATCGTGCCATATCACCTCCTTGAATTCCTAACAAGTGGTATCAGAGCTAAGGTTCAGCAATTTCGTAGAGCATGGATTTGATTTGTTTGAGGTTTTTTGTTATCGATGGCTACCATGAAGTATAATATTCCGCTGTTGGATCGCAGTACAAGATTTTCGTTGTGACAAGTAAAGATGAGAGCTATATTGGCACAGATGGATTTGGATGATGCTTTGTTGGGATTTGATAAAATGTCCACTACTTGGACAACAGAGGAGANGGAAATTTGGACCGAATTTGGATCACAAAACCCAACAGTTTTATTAATTACCCATGCTTGGAGGGTCGCTCCAAGTCAATAATATATAAGCCACACCATTGTAAGCCTAGAAACAATTGATTTTGAATATATGAATTAAGTTATTTGAAAGGTGTCTATTCTTGTCTTCTTAACTCATATCTCTTTTATGGATTCAAAGAGCCTTGTATCCCTTATTTAATTCCTTTGTGTGGTGATTTCCTATATCCTTCAGGCATTTACTTAGGTGGTGAGATATTTTATCCTTTGTTCTCTTTTCTTTATCAATCGTTATTCCAACCCAGTGTCACATTGGTATCAGAGCTTTGGTTATCAAGGTTGGTCGTCATCATGGTGGAAATATTGATGCACATTCAGCTAGAGAAAGAAACGTTCGTGATATTGAAAATGAACAATCGAGAAGACAAGTGCAAGAACATGAGCAACGGTTGACGCAATTTTAGCTCTTTCGAGATAATAATGGGGAAATAATTCAAAGGAAGAACATATAAGCAAAGATGAAGGAAATCCTTTTCATAATGAAAATTGCAATTATAGTAAGGACTCTAGTTCTCGTTCTCATGCTTGAATAGATAATAATCTTGATCGTGACTTCAACTGTAAAGTGGATATTTTTGGGTTTGAAGGAAGAATGCAACAAGATAATTTCTGGCTTCATATTGTTGAAAACATGTTTGAATATAAAGATGTTCTTCATCATTCAAAAGTAAATTAATTACTTTGAAATTAGAAAAGCATGCCTCTTTATGGTGGGAGAATCTCAAGGGAGAATAAATCGAGAAGGACGAAGCAAGATCACGACATGGATGAAGATAAAAAGGAACCTAAGAGAATATATATACCAGATAATTAAAGGCAAGATGTTGTTCTTAAATTCTACAATTTCAAGCAAAAGGAGATAACCATTGAGGAATATACAGCCAAATTTTGTCTTTTTATGATGAAATGTGATCTTTTTTAACTGAAAGTGCAAACGATAGCTCGATATCTTGGAGGACTTAAGATTGGAATTGCTAATGTTGTTCAACTACAACCTCATTGGAGTTACAATGATGTTTGCAAACTCACTCTCAAGGTTGAGAAATAACAAAAAGAATATAATGGGCGTCCTTTATTCTACTATTTGTGATAGCATTACTACTGAAACCACTCCACCGATCAAATCCACATTAAAATCAGCTTCAAAGGGAAATATTGGATCTAGCTTGAAGAAATCGACACCATCTTCTATAGGGAATTCTCATCACTCTTTAAATGCTAAGGTTATGGACATATTGTATCTAAATGTCCTAATGATTGCTGGATTATTAGTCTAATTGAAGAGGAAAGTCACAGAGGGGTGAATGAAAGTTCACTTGATGTTCTACAAAATTCATCAAAAGAAGAGGAAGAGATTATATATGCACATTATGGGGAGTTGGTGGTGACTCAAAGTAGCTTAGGTGTTGTTCAAGAAGAAGATAAAGATGATTGACTTTTGACTAAATGCACTTCTGATGGTAAGGTATGTGATGTGATAATTGATGGTGGTGGTTTTTAGAATGTGGTGACAACAAAAATGGTGGAAAAGTTAAATTGAAGACGGAGAATCATTGTCATCCTTAGAAGCTTTCATGGATCTGCAAAGACAATGAAATTAAGGTTAATAAGCATCTTTTTCTATTGGAAAGAAATATAAAGATGAAGTATTGAGCGATGTTGTCCCTGTGGATGCTTGTCATTTACTTCTTGGGCATTCACGGTAATATAATAGAAGAATTATTCAAGATGACTACAAGAATACCTACACTTTCTTCAAGGATGAAGTCAAAAATATTTTGGCCCTTTTTAAAAAGAGAACTATTTCCAAGCCTTCAAAACTCTTTCAGGTTGCAAAAGAGAATTGGAAATACTGTTTGAGATTTTTGAAGAAAATGCTTTATGAAACACTCCCTTGGAAGAGTTTCATGCAACTTAGCCTTTTACCCATGAGAGATATTGAACATCATATTGATTCAGGTGCTTGCTTGCCAAATAAATCAGTTATAGAGTCCAAAAGAACACAAAGATGAAACTATTTCCAAGCCTTCAAAAGGGAGTAAAATCATTTTCTGACTCTTTCAAGTTCCAAAAGATAATTTGAAACATGTATTCAGGCCTATGCTCTTATGATTTTTGAAGAAAATGAGGTTAATGAAAGTTTACCTCATGTTATGAAATTTTCCTTGAAGAATTTCATGATGTTGTATAGGAGGAAACTCCACCTAGCCTTCCATCCATAGAGATTTCAACATCATATTCATTATGGTTTAGGTGCTCTCTTGCCAAATAAATCGGCCTACAGAGTCCAAAAGAACAATGTTGGTCCCAAACGAGTTTGTGGTTTCGATTTGTAAGCAAAACAGGAAAAATAAATCAACAAAAATAACAAAAATGAACACAAGAATTTTCGGCCCAAAGGCCCTAAGGTTCGGCGATCACTTCTAACGCCTAATCCCCGTTGAGCATCCATTAGGAATAAATTCAAATCCACTAAAATCGCCCAAAAAGGCAAAAAATCAAGTTACAAGTATACAACCCCTAAAATTGCAGAAACTCAACAATAACAGCATTTTTACTCAACAAGAACCATGAACTCACACAAGAGTTCATAATCACTCTCCTATCTCATAAGAAATTACAAAAGATTTAAGAGATCAAATTTATAGAGAGAGAACAAGAAGTAAAGAGAAAAATGGCTGCTACGCACATCAAAAATGAATCAAAATGAGAAGTCTAAAGACCTAATTGAAAAGTCTCATTTATTTGCAGAAATAGTCCTCACACTTTCTTAGTTTTTCAACTTCTGGAGACTTCTTCTTGCTGTACATTAATTGGGCCAAAGCCAATATTTGGGCCAAACAAAATGGATTGATAAGTGGGCTCCAAATCAGCAAATAACTTCAACAATCTCCACCTTTTGCTGCATTTTGAGACGACACTTATATGAATTTAAAACTTAGTACAGATCTTCATTTGCTCTTATTTCCTGTACAAAAACACAAAGTTAGTCCTCTTCAAGATTCAATAATCTTAAAGAATCTGAAAATTTATTTATAGGTATTACCTTGGTTACTGCATCTGCAGGATTTACGTGAGTTGGTATTTTGACCAACTTAATATCACATTTATCAATTATATCCCTAATAAAATGAAACTTAACATCTATATGCTTGGACCTATCATGAAAAACTAGATTTTTACTCAGAAATATAGCACTTTGGTTATCAGAACATAGCTCCACTTGATTTTCTATAAGTCCTAGTTCACCTAGTAAGCCTTTCAACCATAACCCTTCCTTTACAGCCTCAGTGGCTGCAATGTATTCAGCCTCAGTTAAAGACAATGCAACTACCTTTTATAATTGTGATTTTCAGCTAATGCATGTATCATTTATAACATAAAAATATGCAATTGTAGATTTCATATTGTCTGGATTTCCAGCATAATCAGAATCTACATAACCCTTTAGTTTAAGTTCACTTTTATCAGTTTTGAACATTAAACCTAAATGACTTGTTCCTTTCAGGTATTTAACCAAAATTTTCATGCATTACCAATGTAATTCACGTGGATTACTCATAAATCTGCTTAGTACACACACAGTATAAGCAATATCAAGTCTAGAGCATACCAGGGCATACATCACAGATCCAACAGTATTAGAATATGGCACATTCATCATTCTTTTATGTTCATTTTCAGATTTAGGTGATTGATCAATAGATAATTTCATACAACCAGACAAAGGCAAGCTAACTGGCTTAGCATCATGAAGAGAAAATATTTTTACTACTTTTTCAACATATGACTTTTGTGTTAGAAACAACTTTCCATTTATTCTATCCCTTTTAAGTTCCATGCCCAAAATTTTTCTAGCTGGTCCTAAATCTTTCATTTCAAATTCAGATTTCAATTTTTCCTTAATCATGTTAAGATTAACAGAATTATGACCAGCAAGAAGCATATCATCAACATATAAGAGCACATAAAAAAATTCAAATTCTCCATCTCTCTTAAAGTAAAAACATGGATCATAATCAGATTTCTTAAAGTTCAAACCTTGTATAAAAGAGTCCAACATTTTATACCACTATCTAGGGGCCTGTTTTAGCCCATACAAAGATTTCTTCAAGAGACACACAAAGTTCCCTTTTCCCTTAACCTCAAACCTTCTTGGTTGAGTTATGTGTATGGTCTCATCTGAAGAACCATACAGGAAGGCAGCCTTCGCATCAAGTTGTTCTAACTCTAAGTCAAATTGTTTCACAATAGCAAGTAAAATGCTGATTGAGGTATATTTGACAACAGGTAAAAAAATCTCAGTGTAGTCAATCCTTTCTCTTTGAGTAAACCCTTTTGGTACGAGTCTTGCCTTGTACTTTCTATTTTCATTAGTCTTAGCATCTCCCTCTTTGATCTTATATACCCATTTAAAATCAATCATTTTGCATTCTATGGATTTTTCAACTAAAATCCAGGTCTGATTTTTATAAAGGGAGTTCATTTCATCCTCCATTGCAGCAATCCACTTAGGGGATTCTTTACAAGAGACAACTTCGTCATAAGAAGTAGGTTCTGAATCAGACATATCAGGTTTAGATTATTTAGTCACAAAATCAGCATACTGATACCTAGAAGGAGGCCCTATTTCCCTCATTTCCTTGTCTCTAGCAAGCTGGTAGTCCTGTAGGTTATTTGCAGGCTCCAATGCTGGTTATCATCTAAAATATCAACATCAGAGGCATTTTCAGGTTCCACTTCATGTGGCTCCACCTCAAACTGAATCTGGTCATTTTCAGCCTCTCTATTCAAATTTATTTCAGTAATTACAGAGTCATCTTTTCCTATCTTTTCACCAGATTTGTCACTAAGACAAAGAAAATCTTATTCATTAAAAAACACTAATCTACTTGTAATCACTTTATAACCTCTCAGATCCCTTAGCCACAGCCTATAACCTTTAACTCCTTCTCCATAACCTAAGAACACACCCTTCAATGATCTAGGGTCCAATTTTGAATCTGTATGATGTACATATGCTGCACATCCAAAGGTTCTAAGGTAGGAGTAGTCTGGTAATGAACCAGACCAGATTTGCTCAAGAATTCTATTGTTTAGAGAGCTGAAAGGATATCTGTTTAAGAGATAACATGTTTTTATAGCCTCTCTCTAAAAGATCTTTGGGAGACCAGAACTGATTAATATACATCTAGTCCTCTCAAGAATGGTTCTATTTAATCTCTCAGTAACCCCATTTTGCTGAGAAGTATAGATGACTATTTTATGTCTCATTATCCCTTGCTTAGAGCAATATTGATCAAATTCCGAATTACAAAATTCAAGCCCATTGTCAGTTCTTAAAATTTTTATCTTCTTGTTAGTCTGATTTACAATTAATAAATTCAATTCTTTAAAAGTTGAAAACGTATCAGATTTAGATTTTAATAAGAAAATCAATATTTTTCTAGAAAAATCATCAGTAGCAAGAAGATAATATATGTAACCAGATACAGTAGGTACAGGGGCAGGTCCCCATAAATTAGAATATATGTATTCATGAACATCTTGGTATTTGTGCAGCCCTATCTTGAAAGGTAGTCTGACTTGCTTTCCCATTATGCAGTGTTCATAGATAGTTAATTTTTGAAAACTGTCCTTTCCAAATATCCCTTGACTTGACAATGTTTTAAGGCCTTTTTCGCTCAGGTGGCCAAGCCTTTTATGCCATAGATCTGATTTATCGGGATGTGTGACAAAATTCACAGCATTATTAGGTGAAGTGATTTCAGCCCCTATAATATAAATTCCATTGAGTTTTGGTGAACTGATAATAAGTTCTTGGTTTCTGATTCTATTGGTGGAACCATTCTTGATCTCAATTTGATATTTTTCATCATCAAGAACACCTAGGGATATGAGATTTCTTCTTAGAGCTGGAACATATTTTGTGTGTTTCAATGGTAGGTAATTACCATTTTTGAATTTCAGCAACACATTGCCAATTCCCTTAACTTGACACACCTCATCATTCCCAAGTTTTACTGATCCTTCATTAAGGTCAGAATACTCAGATAGGCAGTTAATATTGGGAGTCATATGAAAAAAGCAACCTGAGTCTAAGACCCAGTCATGTTCAGTATTTTCAGATAAGGACACATAGGTAATCCCAATATTGACTCCAGCTTCTTTATAGTTAGAAGTAGTAGCAAGAGTAGCATTTCCAGTATTAGACCCATTCTTTTGGTCATTGGCCTTTTTAAAGCAATCTTTAATAAAGTACCTAGTTCTACCATAGTAGAAACATTTCTTGTTGTTGTCCTTACCTTTGTTAAGTTTCTTGTCATTTCCTTTACTGTTATTCTACTTCCTTTTGATAAATTTTTTATCCTTGTTGAAATTGGAATGACTGAAATTACTCACACCCTTAGTGTAGGATTTCTGATTTCTTCCCACACCCTCAACATGGAACGCCTCTTTGTGTTCAGATTTCAAACCCAGTTCTCTGGTCAAAAGAGAACTATGAATTATTTCAACAGTAAGGTCACTCCTACCATACTCTAGAGCACTTTTTATATCTTCATATTTATCTCTTAGAGCATTAAGTAGACCAACTACTTTCTGGTCATTAGAGATCTTTTCCTCATAGTTTGCTAAGTCTTGTGTGATCCTATTAATTCTGTCTATATTCTCTTCTGTATCAAGACTAGGATCAAACTTAAAACTAAAGAATTGTCTCCAGAGAAAACATTTATTTGGTAGGGTCTTATTAAGGTACTGTTCTCTAAGGCAATCCAAATTTCTACAGCAGTCTTAGTTTTTCCTACTTTTCTAATCACAGAATCAGATAAGTGTAGAAACATAGTGCTCCAGGCCAATTCATTTTGTTCAGTTTTTCTGGTCTCAGATAGACCTTCTGGCTAAGATTCATCAATGGCCTTTACACACTTTAACTGTAACATAAGAGCTTTAATTTTTTGGCGCCAGAGACTAAAGTCTCCTTTGCCATCTCACATTGGAACATCAACCTTAGAGGTCATGGTGTGCAGTAGTGTCTTCAGTGTACAGTTATGATATAGCCAAAGATATATCACAGTCAACAATGTCAGATAATCCAATTTTATAAGACAGTAATATGCAAGATTAATCCACATATTACTCAACAGAATTGAAAACACTATACAATTATGCTCACACAGTAAGCAGCGGGGGGTTTTGAAAAATGTACCTCCAGCGAAGAACAATTCAAACACAGTAATATCAATCCCTGAACAGATGAATTCAAAAATTCAGTACAAGTCAACAGTATATACAGAACTCAAAAACAGAATTAAAGAATTTGGTGTATCTCAGTATCTACACAGTGGTAAGAAAAATGTTTTCCAAAACCTTTTTAAAAAGGAATAGGTTTCTTAAATCGAAGCCCTAATCCCCTCAGCTTCTAGGGTTCTCATAGGGACCCCTAGACAAAGGTAGAGTTAGAGAAGATTCTTGAAACCCTAATTTTAAAAGAAAAACTTGATTCCAAAATCTTTTAAAAAAATTATCAGTTATATATACTGTGATACTTGACAGCACATATAAGGGACTCGTGTACACTACAAATGGCAAACTCGGTGTGACTCAACCCAACTCGCTAAACTCAGTGTGAGTTGAACCGATTTACAAGAACTCAATGCACAAATAACAAATCAAAACGAGTTAAGCATTCTTGTAGATAAAAATTTCAAGATCCACAAAAAATTTCAAAAAATCAAAAAATCAGGAAAACACTTGTAACAGGTCTGAACAAATCCCCAAAGAAAAATCTCAAACTGTCATACCCAAAAAAAAAAACAATAACACGAATCAACAATCAAAATTTTCTCCTATGCTCTGATACCACTGTTGGTCCCAAACGAGTTTGTGGTTTCGATTTGTAAGTAAAATAGAAAAAATAAATCAACAGAAATAACAAGAATGTTACAAGAATTTTCGGCCCAAAGGCCCCGAGGTTCAGCGACCACTTCTAAAGCCTATCCTCGTTGAGCATCCATTAGGAATAAGCTCAAATCCACTAAAACAGTCCAAAAAGGCAAAAAATCAAGTTACAAGTATACAACCCCTAAAACTGTAGAAACTCAACAATAACAGTCTTCTCACTCAACAAGAACTAACACAAGAGTTCATAATCACTCTCCTATCTCACAAGAAATCGCAAAAGAGTTAAGAGATCAAATTTACAGAGAGAGAACAAGAAGTAAAGAGAAAAATGGCTGCTACACACGTAAAAATGAATCAAAATGAGAAGTCCAAAGACCTAATTGAAAAGTCTCATTTATTTACAGAAATAGTCCTCACACTTTCTCAGTTTTTCAGCTTCTAGAGACTTCTTCTTGCTGTACATTAATTGGGCCAAAGCCAATATTTGGGCCAGACAAAATGGGTTGATAAGTGGGCTCCAAATCGACAAACAAATTCAACAAACAAGAAGAGCTATAGAAACAAGTGAATGATCTCTTAGCAAGGGGATAGGCAAAAGAAAGCATGAGTTGTGTTGTACTAGCTCTCCTAGTTCCAAAGAAAGACAGTTCATGGAAAATGTATGTGGATAGTAGAGCTATAAATAAAATCTCTAAATCGCTATTGACTATCATTTCCCTATTCCTTGATTGGATCATAAATCCTTCTTGACCAACTTTTTGGAGAATCTATATATAATCTTCAAAGTGGCTATCATCAAATTCGAATAAGACTAGGAGATGAGTAGAAGACATATTCCAAAACACGTGATGTTCTCTATGAATGGATGGTTTTTTCATTTGGTCTTTCCAACGCCCCCAAGTAACTTTATGTGCTTAATGAATCATGTTTACAAACATCTCATTGGGAAATTTGTTAATCTACAACAAAAAATGAAAAGCAACACTTTAATCATCTTCGTGAAATTTTCAACACTTCGCGGGAACAAAAGTCATATGCCAACTTGAAGAAATGTAGATTTTTACTAATAAACTTATATTTTGGGCTATATTGTTTCTGGAGTGGATCGAAATGGATCCAAGTAAAGTTGAAGCTATCTTGAATTGGCATACACAGAAAACAATAATTGACATTAGAAGCTTCATGGCCTTGCTTTTTTCTTTCGTCAATTCATCAAAGGGTTTAGCTCTATTGTTGCACCAATTACAGAGTGTTTAAAGGGAGATAGTTTCAAATAGACAAGTGAGGCACAAAGAAGCTTCGATCTTATCAAAGATAAGGTGACCGAAGCCCCTATTATTTCTCTTCCAAAATTTGACGAAGTTTTTGAAGTTGAATGTGATTCATCTAATATGGGGATCGGTGTTGTCCTAAGTCAAGAGGGAAAGCCAATCGCTTTCTTTTGTGGGAAGCTAAATGTATCTCGGAAGAATTATTCTACTCATGATAAGGAGTTCTATGCTATATGCCGAGCTTTAAATCATTGGAGTCAATATTTTCTTCCAACTCCATTTGTTCTATAGTCTGATCATGAAACTTTGAAGTACATCAATAGCCATTGAAAATTAAATAGGTGACATACTACTTGGTTTGAATCTCTTCAAGCTTACAATTTCACCATCAAACTTAAATCTAACATTTAAAATATTGTGACTGATGCTTTAAGCAGAAAGTACTCTTTGCTAACACAATTACAAGTGAAGGTTGTGGGTTTCAAAATTCTAAATGACCTTTCTGGAAAAGATCATTTCATTGAACATATTGGAAAAAAATGTAAACATGGGTGTCATCAAAAATTTCTGTTGCGCAATGGTTTTCTTTTCAAGGAATATCGTCTGTGTATTCTCCAATGTTTGCTAAGGAGTCCATTATCACTAGAGCTCATTTGGGAAAAAGGAGGACACTCTGGAAGAGACAAAACTCTTGCTTTAGTACAAGAAAATTTCTATTGGCCTAAAATAGAGCAAGATGTGCGAAAATATGTAGAACGTTGCAAAATTTGTCACGTGGCCAAAAGTTACAAACAAAATACTGGTTTTATGCACACCATTACCTATTGCTAAGGCTCAACGGGAAGAAGTTAGTTTTGATTTCGTCTTTGGTTTACCAAGAGTTCGAAGGAACAAAGACTCTATCATGGTGGTGGTTGTTCGATTCTTAGAAATGGCTTATGTTGTTCCATGCAACAAAAGCAATGATGTAACAACCAAAAATAAATTTTCATCTTTTTCATCTTGACATGTTTTGTTAATTTTTAGATACTGATGGGCCAAATTAAAAATAAGTTTTATGTCAAAATTTTAGTTTTCGGCCAAATAATCAAGTATTCATCTAGCGAGAAATTTCATATCAATATTGGGCTCGTTTCGAAGCTCATTTACGAATTCTGTACTTTAGAAAAAGTTATTTCGGATAAGTTAAACCTAAGTTAATGTAGTATAAAGGGAGTCCTATTTTAATTAGGGTTAATCAAACAATTAACTTTTTTTTAGCCACGTGTATCATTATTTGGAATGTGACAATTGAGATTTTTATTAAAATGGAGGATAAGGTGGATTTGTTTGATAGATTACCCATTTATATTTCATGTAATCCAAATTAACCAATTTCATCATTTTGCCTAGGATTTCTATTTGAAATCAAATTCTATCCAATCTGCAACAACAGTTTTAGACTCCTGATTTTATAGGAACTCCAATTGACATTAAATTACAACACATTTTAGATACATATACATGCACACACGGCAGACCCACAAAAAAGGGGGGGGGGAGGAAGCATTTTTACGTTTAAGATTTGGAGAGGAGTTCCGTTCGACGTAGACACTATTTTATCATCACAACTAAGGTAGGATCCCTACACTAAGTTGATCGTTATATGAATTTAATTTTCATTCGTATATGTTATTCATTATGTTTGTTCATGAAGTAAGTGAAGTGCCTTTAATGGTTCGTCTTAAATGTCAATGTCATGGAGATTATATGTTCAACTGATGGCTACAGAGGCTCATTCTTGTATTTTTAGAAATTATAATTTATAAGAAATTTTCTACATCTCGTATTTTTAGAGATTACCGTTAAAAACACATTCTTGGTAATGTGCTGAGTTATTAGAATTCGGGGCGTTACAAATGATGCATCTCATTTTGCTTATCTATATTTTCTTGAGATTGTCAAACTCCATGGAATTCCTAAGTCCTTTGTTTCATATCGTGATCGAAAAATTAAGACATTTTTACGCACACTTCGGAGATATATGGGAACTAATATTTGTTTCAGTTCATTTTACCATTCGCAAACTGATGGTCAAACAAAAGTTGTCAATCGAAGTTTGGAAAATTTATTGAGGAAGCTTTTAAGCTTTGCTTGATAATTTTGTTTACATCTTCGACTGGCTTGAGGGTGGTTTAGTGTGAAAAAGTGTTTCTTGCCATTATTGTGGCAATTGAATGCGGTATGTTGAGTCTGTAGATAATGGACTTCAAGATAAATTCGTTCGTTTTTTGCTATGTTATCTTGGCCAGTGGTTTGATGAAATAATCCACCACTACTATGGAAAACTTGTTAATCACATTTTCCATAGGCATCGCTTCGATTAAGTCTATTCCCCATTTCGAGAAAGGCCAATGCCCTATGATTCGTGTGAGTTCTTCAGGTGGGCTTGAACTATTGGTGTGAGGTTGTGGGTCGAAATTGAAGATTCAATGTAATAGAAAATCTGGAAATTAATTGAAAACATGATTAAAGGAGTTCTAGGGAGATGAAATTGATTCTCTCTTATTTGGTAACTTGATGTTGAAAAGATTGGCTCCATTTTGATGTTGAGGAGATTCTTCTTGGTTTAATCTTGAGTTTCTGTTAGTAGGTCATCTAGACTCGTGTAATTTTGACCAAGACAAAATGAGAGAAACCTTGGTTAACCATGTGAGGATTCCTGCCATTCACTAAATATATATTTTTTCTAACTTCATATATGAATCTTGGACAGTCCGTACATTCTTTTTTACAAAATCAGCTCGAACTCTATCTTTTTCCACAAATTATGGCACGAAATTAAGATTCTGAGACAACTATAAAAGAAGGAAATAATCTGTCTAAGGAATTAGTGTGTACCAAGATAACATCAAATCCTAGGCTGTGACTGAATAAACAAAGGTAGAAGTTCAATGACAGATTTAAATTTACCTCAAATTATTAATGATGACACACAGTTGGACCATCTATTCATATCCACACTTCTTGTATTATCATGATTACAACCATGAGAGACATAAAAATAGAAAGATGGAGGTAAATACATTATAGTGAGATAGATGGGGAAAGATGTTTAGACCTCCATTCCTTATAAGGGACTCATGAATTCTTCGAATGATACTTTTTCCTTTTGATACTTTGAGTAGTCACCTGTTTCCCAGCAACCTGCATAAGAAACAACATAAACAATTTCAAACTGTTCTTACTTTTTTCGAAATATTTCTCTGATTAATAATAATAACTACTCATATTTGCTAAGTGCATTGGCATTAGAACTGGACAAAACTCTCGAATCGAATCGAACAGTTCTTCATAAGTTAAATACCCGAATGGGTATCTGAATGGAGAACTGATGGATTTGGGTTTGGGTCGGTTCTCGGTTCTAGACCAAGAACTAAATAATCGAATAAGAATCGGATCTAAATAATTTTTTTAATTTTTATGTTGAATTAATTAAATTATTTTAATTTTTTCTACACAAATTAGCAAATTAATTAAACAAACCATCAAATATTTAAAAATATTTTATTTTTATAACTTTTAGTTGAATAATTTTTAGTTTATTTGTGTTTGTTAATTGTGTTTTTTCAATTATGCTTGTAGAGTTTCTTGCTATGACAAGTCAAGCAATTAATGATTAA
>CAIGRB010144108.1:0-14470 GCA_903798255.1 Fraxinus quadrangulata
TTATTATTTTTCTTTTTCTTTTATTTTAACTTTTTTTTCTTTATATTATTTTATTGTTTTCTTCCATTGAAAATTGAAACTCTTTGAATGTATTTAATTATAGAGAGTGAGTTTGACTCCCCAAATTTGGAGAGTCAAACTCAAAATGTTAATTTAAAGAGTTTATTGAAATATAATTTTAAATATTGACTCTTTAAAATAGAGAGTATATCATGTTTAAAGAATCTGTTAGATATGCTCTAAAGACACTAAACTAATTAAGTGAAAAAAAGGTATTTCTTTCTATGTCAAACCTAATAACTTGTTTATTTTGAAGTTTCACCAATAAAAAAGTAATTTCATTTTAGAAAGAACTTTTAACTATACGTAAATTTTACTTTGAAATTAGCCAAACAAGTTATCAACAAATAGCAAAACTAACACTTGTAGAGAGGAAAACATTCCCTTTAACCAACTTCACATAGCATGTCACTCTTAATTCCTGACCTGCTAGCTACTCAGTAGAAGACAATATTGGACCAAGTGGATTGAGTAAAAGCTGTAACTAGTTTCAATTACCAAATAAGGGGCAATAGAAAACTGATCCTCCATAGTTTCAGCTGAGCAGTGAATCTATTTTGGCATTTTATTTTAAAGTTAATAACAAAGTGAGACATATTTTATTTCTGTCACATCGAACAAAGGATACCCCTACCTAAAGATAAAATTAAGAATAATACCATTTATAATGAGGACTACCAATAGTCCCCTTACATAACATACATGTGACATTTGTTATTTGATGCATTAACATGATAGTATTTTATTGTCTGAAGCATCAAATAATAAACTGTCATATGTATACCACGTATGACGACTACTGATAGTCCTCACTACGTAGTTTCTTTCGCTTCCACGTAATGTAACACAAAAATTTTAATTTTCCATTTCCTTCACCTTGAATGGATCAGTCCACTGTATTTTAATTTACTAGTCTCCAGTAAGTAAACACCAAGGCTAATGGATGCAAAAGAACATAAGCATTAGTAATTCGCTTCTATCCTTGTGAATAAATTATGTTAGATCCCAAAATTTCCAAAAGGCAAGAATAAATAAGAAAATCAAAGGCAACCCGATGTCAATCTGATTGAAAAAATCGAATGAGAAGGTGTATCGTGAATGGCATGGTACATGATACAATAATGAGAAAATGAAAAGAAAGATAAACTTGTATTATGGTAAATGCTGGTCTAGCTTGGTTACAAATGTAGCACTGCCAATGATTTCGTCATACACGAAGAAGCATCAAGATCTTGTGCCACATGATTCCTCGATATGTGATTCCAATTTATTCCCGCATCAGACACATCACACATAGTCACAAAGTCCAAAACTTGTCCAAATATTTTGAACATTTCGACACCAAATATTAGGTTTTTATCAGAAACAAAAGCAGCATTCCAGTCCATTGGTGCATCGGGATGTATAGACACTTCTGTCCAAGTAAGATACAAGGGATGGAGCGCCCAAGCTTTCCTAACTGCTTTATTTCTCCTCCCAATTTGGCCATCTCCCTCGCACCAGGAGACAGAAAGCATGAACAGCTGATCATTGGACAATACTAGTTTCGGATAGTACTCGTGCACACGGGGTGGGCATGGAGTGGTTTGAATTCTAACCCAATATCCCCTTTCTATGTCATATCCAGCAAGCTTATCACTCTCTGAGTAAACGTAGAAAATCCCATCACATATAACGCCAGAACAAGCTACTCCAAATTCTAGAGGTGGTCTCTGGATCTCTGTCCATTTATTTGACACAGAATCATAAATTTCCCCCGAGTCTAATGGTTCATCCCAAGATCCAAGACCTCCCACAGCAATCATTACAAACTTTCTACGATCTTTGATTCGGGAATTTTCAGTTTTTTGCGAAATAAATTTGGACTGCTTTATGCTGGAAAACGATGAAATATCACTTTCATCGAGAGATTGTGTAGATTGGCGTCTGACCGAAAGTCTGTGAGGATCCTCGTAAACATCTGATACACCACCAATCCTTGACCTGTAAAAACGTCTATCCGACAGATTTGCTTGATTTCTACTGATAAAACAATCTTTACTGACCTCGGAAATACCTAAAACGGGTGATGATCTAGAATACTTCATGGATGCAGCTTTACGCCAAGATTTAGTCAAGGGGCTAAAAACTAAAACTCCTTTGTGCGTCTTGAATTAGCTTTTATCCCCCTTCCGAAGTTGGTCAAACTAGAACAACCTCCAACTATAAAAACGTCATCCCAGATGCCAGCAACAGAGAAAAAAAACCTTCCACGAAGAATTTGAGAATCAATTTTATGCCATTGGGCAAATGAAACATCCAATGCATGTATTTCCCCAGAACAACAGCCATCCTTAACAACACCAAAGAGAAACAACCATGGACTTTGAAATAAGCCTTCCCTTCTTGTCTGCATGAAACGAGACGTTGTTGTCAAGTTTCTCCATTTCTTGCAGACAAGACGAGCATTTGCAAGACTCATCAGTGGCAGCCTTACCAAGCACATTTCCAGAATGTCATCCGGAAGACATGAATTCATGCTATTGTTTTGTTGTGCTTCTTCCAATGTTAAAAGCCTTCTGTTATTCCTCCTCCAGAATTTCTCTTTCATCCCATAGGAAAAGCAATCTACAGTTGCTTCTTCATTTCCATATATTGGAGGGTACCCTTTCCCATCCTCGCTTGCACTAGAGCGCCTTCTACTGCCAGGATCCCCATATTCTTCACCAGTGTCGGCAACTACTTTGCAACCTGCACCTCTGCTGTAAAGAGCAAGACATCGAAGGGACACACCCCTCCTCTCATCCTCTTCATCGCCCTCATTTCTATTGTTCTTTCTTTTTAGTTTCTGGCTCACACTTCTAACAAGACGTTTTGACACACTCAAAGACTCTAAATCCCGATGAATACGTTCATCTTCGGAAAATCTCTGAGATGTCATCTTGTATTCTTATGTTCACAAAACATACCAATCAAGACATTAAGTCTCTGATTAACCAGATATGCCCATCGTACTCTTGTTTATTCACCTACATAAACACATTAAAGTTTAAGCACTAATTAATTCAGAAAAGGGATCGAAAATTTAAGTCCTAAATAAATCATAAACTCACACCCACCAGGTGAAAGTCAACAAGAACAAAATATTGAATTGAAGATCCATAGGCCCATTAAAACCCACACCAAATCACAAAATAAAAATCAATAATATGCTGAATGCCAGTATAATAACAAAAGGGAAAAAAAAATTAAACACCCCATATTTGCAAGTAAATGGAAAAATACACTAAAACAGGAGCAGGAGATATTCAACGGGAGAGAGAACAAACCAAATCCGAAACTCATTTTTAAGAGCCGATTCACCTTGAAATATCAGATTTCGTGTTAATAGTGTGAACACAGAAACAAAATGAGATCCAGTCTGCATAAAATTCAACGAAATTATTGCTAGAATTTCGACATGATTATGACATTTTATATGTTAGTAAAGTGGCAAAAACAACCTGATAAAATGATAATTGAAGAGGGTGACCCTTGAAATATCAGATTAGCCTCTTTTCTACACTGAGAAATAACATTCCTCTCTCTGCCTTTAGTTTTTTTGTGACTGTAGATTTGTTCTTTCTTACCTTTTTCATCATTATATGGGAGCCTCGCCTCCATGCCTCAGCTTTTTATATTCTCTCACGCACTCTTTAATCTTGATCAACTTTTTTCACCAAATAATAATTTGTTTTTTCCTTTTTAGCTGTATAAGCAAATTACAAAAATACAAGAATAATTTATTAGCATGTGGTCAAATACTTAGCCCTCTTTGATTTAGTTAAAAATCAAATTTTAATAAAAATTGATAAAATAGGAAATGAGGACCAAGGGCTTAATAACAATCAATTTAGGGAAAAATATATAATTACAAAGGTTTCAAATTACATTTTCAAAAATAAAAACTTGTAGTCTCAAAAATCAAGTGGTCACATTTTTTATAACCTGGTAACAGGTCAATATCACAATAACATACAATTATGATCACACTTACAAATTGTATGTCATAGTGATAGACACAAATTATGAATCACCATTACAAATTTAGTAACGATCACACATTTTTTAGGTTACGTATTATTTATTAGTGACAAATTATCCATTTTATTTGTAGCATATTTATTGATAACAAATTATGCATTTTATTGGTCACAATCACTCAAATAATTGATTACAAACGACTTTTCATTCCACTCTAGCATCATCGCTGTCTCCACCTCATCAGCATCATCATCATCCTCCTCCTCCTCCATGAACAATAACAGCAGCAATCACCATTTGTAAATTTACTCTCGATCTGAAATTGTAAGCATAGACATGGAATTTCACAAATTGTACTAGAGGTCTCGTCCCCAAACCCTAATTTTTCTCCTTTCTCTACATCGACACCAAGTGGTCCGCTATCTTAGGCGCATAGTAGACAACGTTGCTACAACAAGAGCATCGCAGTTGTTGCAATGACAGTGTCGGGACGCTGTTGCAACGACATCCCCTAGTTCTGCTTACTTGGTGTTGACAACGATGCGTCAATAGCGACGTGGTGTCGACGACGGACAATAGTAATGGATGACAATTGTGGTGGTGTGGGTGTGATTGTGAATTAGGAGAATGGGTAAAAGGATAAATTAAGGTGTGTGGTTGGTTGTGATGTGATCTATAATATTAGGGCAAGTTTGGGGAAGGATTCATTGATCATTGAGAAAGGGCTTATGAATATGTCATAAGCGAAGTGGGACAAAGAAGAAATGTGACTACTTGCTCAAGCCATGATGGACGAATAATTGATTACGACAAACAAATGGACAAATTTCATGTTGGGCATGGGAGATGAGATGAGGTGGAGGAACTTGATCCATGTAATAGATGGAGAAACTGGGCAAAACAACTATGCGACCACATAGTTGTTCCGCATGTCTTATCGAGGTTATAGAGGTAAAGTTCAGATGATCTATGTGACCACATAGATTTACACTATGCGGCCGCATAATATATTTTCGGCCGCGAATTTTCAAATTTCGTGCAATCTTTTATTTTAGTTAAAGCTCTAATTTGTAGTATATTTTTTTATTTTTAGAGTTTAATTTAGTTTTTAATAGGATTTTAGGGATTTCATATAAATAGGGTTATTATTTTCATTGTAGAGACTCAATTTGAGAGATATTATTGCAAGTCTTATTGCTTTCTTCTTGTTTTTCATTCAATTAATTCTGAATTTATCAAGAATTAAATTATTATGGTGTTCATCAAATTAAGTAAGGTTCATAAGTTTTGTAATCACGTGGTCAAGATATTGTTAACGATTATCTTGGTTCTTTGATTCAATAATTTATTGGATCAAACTTTCAAATATTGATTCTTAACTTTCTTGGGTTTGATCTAATTTGTCGTGGATTTCGTAACTTCAATTGTTACGTGAGTTCGCATCAGTGGGTATCGGAGCTTGACTCCAAAAATTAAGGTTATATTATTTAATTCCTTGTTTGTTTTTGTTTGAGTCCTTATATTCATTCTTCATGTTCTTCATCTTTGAGTCATTCAATCCAATTAAACCAAAAAAATAAAAATTAAAAGTCGTTAATGAGCTAAATTAATGCCTAAATCAATTCATTTTCTATTTGTTTGGACTTTTTTTGAATTCTCACGCAATTAAAATAAAAATAAGTGTCCAGTCCAAATTCAAGAAATAAATTTTGATTGAGATCGAATCAATTTTTTGAAGCACATGCAAGAAAACATTAGGTGAAAAAGGGTAGAGTGGTGAGACTACTAGAGGGAAAGGCCAAATTGAGTGATACACTAGTGTATACACGTGAGGCAAATATTAAACTAGATTTAAGATATCTAACATAGACGATTCTACTTCAAGCGGGAAGAATAGTTAAGTCATCGTGACGAAAGATGTGATATAACGATTTGAAAGGTTGTTTAGTGATATGGGAGATAAAATGGATAGCCAAGAGACGTTGATGGAGAGGCAAGACACATTGCTTGCTAATTTGCGCAGGGAACAATATAGAGAAGTTCCTAAGAGGCAAGGTAGGCAGGATCATATAGCGGATTTTGCTGGTGAATGTGAAGTAGATAGTGACATTAGTGAAGATGCATTGGTAGATATCGAACTAGGAAGAATGAGGGATAGAGGAGTTATGCATGAAAGGAGGGGTAGAGATCCCGTTGGAGATGGTGTTCATAGAAGTATGGAAATTATCAAAATAACAATTCCTTCATTCAAATGAATGAGTGACCTCGAGGCATACATGGAGTGGGAAAAGAAAATAGAGTTGATATTTGATTGCAACAACTACTTGGAAGAAAAGAAGATAAAGATTACGATACTTAAATTTACCGATTATGCTATCATTTAGTGGAATGAAGTAGTAACATCTAGGAGGAGGAACTGTGAGAGACATATTAATACATGGGAAAAATTGAAAGCTATCATGAGGAAGATGTTTATGCCTAATCATTATTATAGGTATTTTCATAAAAAATTGCAAAGCCTCTACCAATGTTCTCAAAATGTGAAGGATTATCATAAGAAGATGGAGATTGCTATGATTGGAGCGAATGTTGAGAAGAATAGAAAGGCCACCATGGCCTGATTTTTGAATGGTTTGAATAGGGAGTTAGCTAATGTAGTAGAATTGCAATATTATGTGGAGTTGGAAGACATGCAACATGTAGCTATGAAGATGGAGGGGCAGTTGAAGAGGAAGTGAGCAGCTAGATATCCATCGGGTTCTAACTCTTCTTGGAAATTGAAGTGGGATAATAATTGAGGTGAGGTTGTTTCGAGTAGTAAGACCAAACCACCAAAGGGAAAGGAGGAAGTAGCTAGCAAAATCATACCCAAAACAGATTTCCAACATTCTAAGAATCAGGATATCAAATGCTTTAGGTGTTTAGGATCGGGGTACATTGCTTCTCAATGTCCAACAAAAGGGCAATGATTTTGCGAGACAATGGAGAAATGGCAAGCGATAGTGATGGTGCTGATATGCCCGCATTAGAGAATGCTAGTGATAGTGATAAAGTCTATTATATGAGTTACTTATGGTGATGCGTGCTATCAATACACAAATTAAATTGGATGATGTGAAATAGTAATGGGAGAACATCTTTCATACTAGATGTTATGTCAAAAATAAGGTATGTAGTTTGATTATTGATGGGAGTAGTTGTACCAATATTACTAATACTACACTTGTTGAGAAATTATAATTGACTATGATGAAACATCATAAGCCTTATAAATTGTAGTGGTTAGATGAATGTGGAGAGGTTAGGGTATGTAGGCAAGTTTTGGTGAATTTCTCAATTGGGAGGTATAGTAATGAAGTCATGTGTGATGTAATTCACATGCATGCTGACACATTTTGTTGGGAAGGCCATGACAGTATGATAGAAAGATAAAACATGATGAATTCAATAATAGGTACAACTTTGTAAAAGATAGGAGAGTTGTTACTCTTTTACCATTAACACTACAACATGTCTATGAGAACTAATTGAGAGTTGAGAAGAAAAGAAAAACAAAGAAAGGTGAAAGGAAATTATGAGAGAAGATGGTGAGGTGGCTAATTGTGAGGAAGATGGAACAGATCCACAAGAGAGAAAGGAAATAGAATATTGAGAGGAGAGAAAAATCAAAAATAAGTTTCTATACAAAAAAATAGTGAGATTGAGAGGGCTTTAGTAAGAACTAACAAACTCCTCCTTAGTTTGGATATTCTTTATTGTAGGAATTCAAAAACTAGTTCAATGAAAACTTATGTAGTGGGATACCACTCATTGAGTCCAACTAATTCGATGCAAGTGGAGAATTTAATGAGCATTGAAGGTGAAGCATTCAACTATAGCATAGGGATTGAATTATATGTATCTCAAGGTAGCTACAAAAATAAGCGTAAAGTATTCGAATCAGGTGATTGGGTTTGGGTGCTTAGGTAAACATGGCTTGTTCGAATGCACATAAGATCAAGATTATATCCTAGAGGAGATGGACCATTCCACGTCATTGCAAAGATTGAAACCAGTGGCTACAATTTGGATTTTCAAAGATATGTTTATGATAATTTGTATTATGTTGTTTCCTCTCTTTCTCTCTTTGATGCAGGTACAAATTCGAGGTCAAATCCTTTCGAAGAGGGAAGAAATGATGTAATACATGATAAGAGGGCAAGTCTGGACAAGGATCAATTGATCATTGAGGAATGGCCTATGACTAGGTTGCAAGCTAAGCGGGTCAAAGAAACAATGTGACTGCTTTCTCAAGACACGACGGACGAAACATTGATCATAGGAAGCAAACTGATAAGTTTCATGTTGGGCATGTGAGATAAAATGAAGTAGAGTAACTTGATTCAAGCAATCAAATGAGAAGTTGGGCGAAACAACTATGCAATCGCTTAGTTGTTCAGGGCATGCAGTCGCTTAACCCTTTCCTGAGGCCACAAAGGAAAAGTTCAGATGATCTATGCGACCGTATACATTTACACTATGTGGCCGTATAGTATATTTCCAGCCTCGAATTGTCCACATTTTGCTTAATTTTCTATTTTAGTTAAACTTTATTTTGTGATATCTTTTGTTATTTTTAGAGTTTAATTCCGTTTTTACTAAGGTTTTAGGGATTTCATATAAATGGGTTTATTATTTTCATTGTAGAGACTCAATTTGAGAGATATTATTGTAAGGCTTATTACTTTGTTCTTGTTTTTCATTTAATTGATTTTGAAATTATCAAGAATTGAATTCTTGTGGCATTCATCAAATTAAGTAAGGTTCATAAGTTTTGTGATTATGGGGCTAAAATATTCTTGTGGCATTCATCAAATCCAAGAAAATCAAGAATCGGCATTTGAAAAGCTCGACTCCGATAAATTATTGAACAAGAGAACCAAGATAATCACAGACAATAACTTGACCCCTTGATCACAAAACTTACGAACCTTACTTGAAGTGTTGAATGCACAAAAAATTATTTCTTGATAAGTTCAGAATTAATTCAATGAAGAGTGAGTTAAAAGCAATATGTTCTCGCAATAATATTTCTCATATTGTGTATTTTATCATGAATAAAATGAGTCATATTTATAGAAAATCCATTAAAACCTAATATAAAAATGAATTATACGTTGAAACATATAAAAAATATATTTAACTAAATTAGAAGCACATGCAAAATTTGGAAAATCGTGCCCCAGTTTTCTACTATGCGGTCGCATAGGTGTATACCTTGCGGTCGCATAGGCCTTTTATCAATCTTCAATTTGGTTTTAGTATGGAGGCATGCGATTGCATGCTTCGATATACTACGTGGTCGCATAGCTGTTCTTTTCAGTTCTCTCATATGTTGCTTTAATCAAGTTGATCCATCTTGTTCTATCTTCCTTACCTAATATGAAACTTGTCATTTTGCTTGTTATGGTTGATGTTTCACCCACCGTAGCTTGAACAAGTAATTCCATGACTTTATTGACCTTTTTTACTCTTGACCTAGTCATTGGTCATTCCTCCACAATCAACGAGACCTCGTCTTTGTTAGCTTTCGAACCATGGTTCTCATCATTCCCTTCCTCTTCAAAAGGATTTGTCCTCGAATCTCCACCTATATCAAACAAAGAAAGATAAAAAACATTGAAAGTAGCAAAAATGTTATACTCATATGGAAGATCTAACTTATAGGTATTGTCATTGATTTTTTCAAACACTTGGAACGGTCCATCTTTTCTCTGTTGCAAGGTGTTCATTTCTCATATGCACCCAAACCCAGTCTCCTGATTCAAATGTAATGCACTTTCATCCCTTATTTGCTTGAGAAGCATAATGCTCATTTTTCTTCTCAATTTGGCACCGTACTTTCTCATGGATAAATCTTACAAACTCGACTTTCTCATTTCCATCTAAGATACATCTCTAGTCAATAGGTAGAGGGATTAAATCCAAAGGTGTTGGTGGATTAAAATCATAAACAATTTCAAATGGAGTATAAGAAGCAATAGAACGCGTGGCCTTGTTATATGCAAATTCTATTAATGATAAGCAATCCTTCCAACTCTTCAAGTCCTTATTGATTATAGTGCACAATAATTGTATCATGGTCCTATTAACAATCTCAGTTTGCCCATCCGATTATGGGTGACAAGTTGTAGAGAATAATAGCTTAGTCCTAACTTACTCCACAAAATCTTCCAAAAATGACTAAGGAACTTAACATATCTATCCGATACAAAACTCCAAGATACCCTATGTAAAAGCACTACTTCTTTAAAAAATAAATTTGCAATATTAGTGACATCATTAGTTTTATGATATGGAATGAAATGTGTTATCTTACTAAATCTATCTACCAACACAAAGTCTGTAGATGCATCAACCCAAGGCTTATTAGGAACGAGTAATAGCGTATACAAACCTTGAGGAAAAACATTAGACTTAGCCTTTTTATAAGTGATGAATCTACTACAAACCCGATCAACATCAACTTTCATCTTAGGTCAATAGAAGTGTTGATTTAACATTCCAAGGTCTTCTTGATCCCAAAGTAACCCATTAAACGTCCACTATATTCTTCACGTACTAATAATTCTCTCATTGAATACATATGTAAACATAACTTATTATCCCAAAATAAATATCCATCATGCCTAAAGAATCTATATATAGCATCTTTATCACATGATTCATATATATTGGAAAAGTCCGAGTCATTAGTATATATGTCCTTAACATATTCAAATTCTAAGAATTTGGCACCTAAAGAAGTAAGAAGTACGTACCTCCTTGACAATGCATCCGCTACCACATTTTTTTTACTTTGTTTGTACCAAATAGCATATGAAAATGTCTCGATGAACTCCATCCACCTTGCATGCCTCTTGTTTAGTTTACCTTGACCTATTAAATGATTCAAGGACTCATGATAAGTGTGGATCATGAACTCCTTTGACCATAGGTAGTGCTGTCATATCTCCAAAATTTGAAAAAGTACATACAAATCCTTGTCATATGTAGGATAGTTGAGAGCTGCCATACTTAGCTTTTCACTAAAGTAAGCTATTGGCCTTTATTCCTGCATCAAAAGAGCTCCAACACCTATTCGTAAGGCATCACATTCAATCTCAATAGTAATGTTAAAGTTAGGTAGTGATAAAATAAGTGCGGTACACAATCTATCTTTAATAGTGCTTAAAGCATGTTCTTGCTCAATGCGCCAATGAAATCTTACACTTTTCTTTATAATTTTCTTGAGTGGTGTGACAAGTGTGCTAAAATTTTTAACAAAATGCCTATAAAAACTAGCTAAAACCATGAAAGCTTTTTACCTCATTTATATTTTTAGGTGTCGGCCACTCCTTGATGACTTTGATTTTCTCCCCATCCACTTCAATGCCCTTTATACTAACATTATAACCAAGGAAAACAAATTTTCTATGGAAAATGTCCACTTTTTAAAGTTAGTATAAAGTTGTTCTTGTCTTAAGACTACAAGCACACATTTTAAATGTCTTATATGTTCATTTAAATCCTTACTATATACCAAGATATCATCCAAGTAAATTACTACAAATTTACCTATAAATGCACGCAAGATATGATTCATTAATCTCATAAAGTGATAAGTGCATTAATAAGTCAAAATGACATGACAAACCACTTATATAAACCATACTTAGTCTTAAACACGCATGATCCATGTAATTCATCTAAGTTGATGATATCTTCTTTTAAGATTTATTTTACTAAACGTGCATGGTTCATATAATTCATCTAACATATGATCTAACCTAGGTATGGGGTGATGATATTTTACCATTATGTTGTTGATCGCTCGACGTCTAAGTACATCCTCCAAATCCTATCTTTCTTTGGCACAAATAGCACTGGCATGGCATATGGACTTATGCTTTCCCTCACATACCTTTTGATCATCAATTTTTTTACTTGTCTTTGAAATTCCTTGGTCTCCTCGGGATTACTCCGATAAGTCGGCATGTTTGGAACGATAGCTCTAGGTACAAAGTCAAATTGTTGCTTAATGCCTCGAATGGATGGTAACCCACTAGGCATGTCCTCCGGAAATATTTTTTTGAATTCCTACAACAAAGAAGTAGCCAAACTAGGGAGCGGTGTTTTAGATTTCTTAAAGTTGAGGAGTGATTCCATAGAAACCAACAAGATCATAGCTCGGTTCTCAACTACTAGCCTCTTCAACTCACTCCCCTTTTCAAAAAAATTCACTTTTGACTTTTATCTCTTCTCAGAAAACTTTTTTTTCTTTACTTTCTTGTGGCTCTACTATTTCTTTTCATAATTAGCCACCTCACTTTTCTCTCTCTTGCTTTCTTGTCACGAAAGATCAATCTCATTCTTTTTTTTCCTCTCATTCTTTTATCTTTCTCACTTTTCAATTTGATTTGATATTCAGAAACTTGTGTTAGTGTTATCGATGCAAAAGTAATAGATTTCTCATCTTTAGTAAAACTATACCTATTTTTGTACCCATCATGAATCACACTTCTATCATATTGCCATGGCCCCCTACAAAATATGTCTGGAATGCATAGGAGCTATATCATTTTATCAAGATACCTCCCAATTGAGAAATTCATCAACACTCGCCTATTCACTTTAGCATCTCCACATTCATTCAACTATTGCAATTTGTAAGGTTTATGATGTTTTAGCATAGCTAACCTCAATTTCTCAACGACTGTAGTGCTAGCCAAATTGATACAAATATACCCATCGAAATCAAACTACACACCTTGTTCTTGACATGACATCTCGTATGAAATATATTCTCTCTTTGTTGCTTTAAGTCATCTATTTTAGCTTGAGCACTAAGAGCTCACCTTGTAACCAATAGCTCTCCCACCGCATACTCCATTTCTCACTATTACTAGCGTCCTCCAATTTCGACATGTTATCATAATCACCCTCATTATTACTTACCACTTTTCCATTGTCTCGCAAGATCATCTCCCTTTTGTTTGGATATTGAGAAGCAATGTAGCTCGATTCCAAACACCTAGAGTATTTGATATCTTGATTCCTAGGAAGTTGGGGATCTACCTTGGGTGTAACTTTGCTAATAACTTCATCTCAATTCTACTTTTTGAAACAGTCTCATCACCTCTATTATTATCCCACTTCTGTTTCCAAGAAAGGTTAGAACTTGATGGATATCTAGCTATCCCTTCCTCTTCAACTACCTCTCCAGCTTCATAGTTACATGTAGCATGTCATCCAACTTCACATAATGTTGTAGTTCTACCACATTAGCTATCTTCCTATTCAAACCACTCAAATATTGCCATGTGGCTTGCCGATTCTCCTCAACATTCTTTCTAATCATGAAAATCTCTACCTTCTTGTGATAATCCTTACACTCTTAGATCCTTGATAAAGGCTTTATAATTTTTTATAAAGATCCCTATAGTAATAATAAGGAATGACCATCTTCCTCATGATAGCCATCAATTCTCTCCATGTTTCAATAGGTCTCTCATGATTTCTCCTCCTAGATGTTGTTATTTGATCCAACCAAATGATAGCATAATAAGTAAACTCAACGACTGTAAGTTTTACCTTTTTCTCCTCTGTGTAGTTATGGCAGTTAAATGCAAGCTCTATCTTCTTTTCCCACTCAAAATATACCTCCAGATCACTCCTTCATTTGAACGAAGGAATTATCATTTTGATACTGCACATATCTCTATCAATTCCATCTCTAACATAATCTCTAGCTCCACTATCATGTATATCTTATCTATTCTTCATCTTTCCTATTTCAACCTCTACTAATGCATCATCATCAATTTTACTACTGGCTTCATTTTCACCACCAATATCTGCTCTAGGCTCCCCGTTTACCTTACCTCATTGTGTTAAGAACTGCTCTAGATTGTTCCCTACATAAATTAGCAAGAAATGTATCTCACCTCTCCATCCACACCTCGTACCTATCCATCATATCTTTCATATCCCCCAAATAGCCTTTCAAATTGTCGTATCACCTCCTTCGTCACGATGACTTGATTATGCTTTTCACTTAAAGTAGAATCATCTTTGTCAGACATCCTAAATCTAGAATAATATTTGCCTCACGTGTGTACACTCATGTATCATTTTTTCCTTTATTAGTCTCACCACTCTTCACTTTTCTACTCAATACTTCCTTACAAGTGTTTCACGGAACTAATTCGATCTCAATAAAAAAAAGAAAAAATCAACCCTTGAGGAGTTCAAACAAAGATTTCAGTAAGAAAATTGACTCCAGAATGATTCAATAAAGTAGAAATTTGAATGGAAACGTCAGGGATAAATTTAAAAGAAATTGTTTCTTGAATTTGAACTGGACACTTTTGAATTGAGAATATTTTTT